>CM035418.1:94609127-94611627 GCA_020310875.1 Ceratopteris richardii
ATATAAAAGACGTGGAGTCTTTATCCTTTCTGCTTGGTTGACTTGACACATAAAGCCTGTTAAACATAAGTGTGGACATCTGTGGCTATCCAGGCCACCAAAATGTTCTTCTAACAAGCTATATTATCATGTCAACACCTGGATGTCCGACACAAGGCACATCATAACTATCATGCATGATTATTCTTCTCAAATCCCGGGAATCTGGTACGCAAACCTTTTCTTTCCGTCTAACTATTCCATTCTCCTGTGAGAAACTGGAATACAGAATGGACTTGTTTGCTCTACTAGGGGAAGAAACAGCTAAAATTGTCTCGTCTCCTATAATAGAGTCATCACTTATAGCTCAAATGTGGATCTTCCACCTGTGCTTCCTAGATCTCTTGAAGCAATGAGCTTTCTAAAACTATAAAGCTCATTTGATACATTATTCGTGATAATGGATCAAAAACTATATTCTGTTTGCTCTTTTATATAGGATTTCCATGTGAAACTCCTGCATGAGCTCAGCCCAATGAGCTTGACTGCCTCGAAGATCTGGCTAGATAATACTTAAGTGTATGGTTATCTGTATATACCTTAAAGTCTGCACCATCAAGATAGTGTCTCTAGACGTTAAGTGAATACACGACTGCATACAACTCTTGTTCATGCATTGGCCAGTTGCACTGTGCACTGGTCAATTTCTTTACTCTCAAAAGCTATTGGCCTTCCATCTTGGCTCAAAACTGTCCCTATGGCTTATGCCACTAGAATCTATCTCTAACTCAAAGAGGATTTGTGAATCTATCACTTTGAGTATAGGAGCCTCTGAAACAACTTGTTTTAGAGTATCAAAACTATCTTGCTACTCTTGCTTCTATGCAAAGAAACCTTGACTTGAAGCAAGTTCGTCAGAAGTACTCCTATCGACAAATAAAAAGAGATGAATTTTCGATAGAAATCGAAATTCCTAGAAATGACCATTGCTACCCCTCGTCCTGAGGAGAAGGCCAAACTAAGATAACTAAAACCTTCTTGGGATCCAACTGAACCCCATCAATAGATACTCTATCCTCGAAAGAAACAAGTAAGTCTTCTCTGGATTAACTGAGTCTTATCATGATCTCTTACTCTAATCTGATGGTAGCCACTTATGAAATCTATTTTACTAAATACAACAGCTCCACCTAGAGTGTCTAAAAAATCATTAATCCTGGACATAAGATATCTATGTCTGACAGTAATCTTATTGAGTGCTCGGTAGTCGACGCATATCCTATAAGATCCGTCTTTCTTCTTCACTAGGATAACTGATGCTACAGAGGATGAATAGCGGGGTCTAATCAGTCCTTTTCTGTAATTCTTTCAAGGACAACTCTTAGAATTCTGCTCTCACTTTCTTTGAAAGTGTTGAAGCATTCCTACTAGAGTCTTCATGACTACATGAATTCATCATACTACATGATGAATGCATAAAATATAGAAAATAAATAAACTAACAATCAATTTTAAGCAACTTGGTAGCATTTACTAATCACGTCTCTTGGAGATCTGATTCTCCACGGATTAGTAATCACCTCCTCTCATGCTCAAACTTATCACTTTACTTGGTCACTATTTATGATATAACTATAAATCGAGACATCAAACTTGCTTCTCAACTTGGCTTCCATTTGGAACTAACTTTCTTGTAGACCTTGCATTGTTGTATAATCACTCCCTACTGGAGACAACCTTGCCTTGTCTAATAAATGCAAACCATGCCGTGCTATATAACCTTGTCTCACTTCCTGCCAGGGACCTAGACTATAGCCTTACCTGGTATACTCTTTGCAAACCTTGCCTTTTTGTATATCTTGGCCACTCTAGAGTATCTGACCCACACACTTGCCTTGCTTGCTCACTACAAACCTTGCCTCTCTGTGTATCTTGGCCATTCTAGAGTTCTTGGCCATTCTAGAGTTCTTGGCCTATAGACTTGCCTTACTTGCTTAATGAAGATGAATGCACCTAGGATCTCAATTCTTCACTTTTAGATAGATAGATAAAACTATCCGATCTACCCATTCTAAACTATTATAGAATTAAGATATGATTCCTTCGATAAAGCTAGGAACTCTAAAGTCTATGTCTCAACCTCCAAATCTAGGAAGTTCTTACATAACTTTTCTTTTACTATTTCTAACTATGGCATTTTAATCAAACTTGATTTACCCCTTTTTATTCCACAAATCTGAAGTCTATACTTCTTGTGAAATAAACTTCTTTGTTCTATACACCTAGAAATATGCACTAGAACTCATAATTATGTAATTATAGTAACTACTTATGAACTAGATTCTTAATTTATAAGCATCTTAAACTTGTAGGTGTTCTTTGAGTTCTCTTCTAAGGTGTCAACTTACCTTGAGACCTCTTACTTCTAACTTTCTAACTCATGAGACCTTGGTAAAACTAACCCTTGTCTCAATTTGTTCTTTGTACAAAAGAGAAAGTCTTTTTACCTGAAAATTCTCAT
>CM035418.1:94619127-94626627 GCA_020310875.1 Ceratopteris richardii
GATGAAAGTTTCATCATAATCTATCCCGTAGTTTTGCGAGAAGCCTTTCGCCACCAACCTTGCTTTGTACCTAGCAATGGAACCATCTGAATTTCTTTTAATTTTGTAAACCCACTTATTACCTATCACCTTCATGCCTTCTTGAGCTGGTACAAAGCTCCAAGTATGGTTCTCATCAAGTGCTTTGAGCTCTTCCTTCATTGCCTCTTGCCATTCCTTGCAATCCTTAGCTTCTGCATAACTAGTTGGTTCTTTGTCCTTGATTACCCGAGTCATGTATGCATAATGCTTTGCAATGAAATTATCATATGTTAACCTTTGTACTGGATATCTTACTCTTGAAGACCTTCTTTCACTTCCTTTTGGTGTGGTTGCCATCTTCTTTCTTTGTTTTGCCACTCCTGGAGTTTGAATTTCTTCTATCTCTTCATCTTCCAACATGCTCTCGTCCACATAGCTTCCTTCTTCAACTAAAATCTTCTCTTTGCCTTTGACTTTGCTTTCTTCAGAGCTGATCTCTCTTTCCCTAAGCCTTCCACTCCATGGTGAGGGTATCCTTGTGTTGCATGAGTTGCTTGGACCACTTAAATCCATGCTTTCTTGAACTCTATCATCATTTTTCAAATCTGTCGCACCTATGTCTTCAACCTGCAATGGACTCGTGCATGCATACTAAGGCTTCAACTCATCAAAGACAACATCCCTACTTACCTTCAGCTCCTTGGTGATGGGGTTATAGCATTTATATCCCTTTTGTTCCATAGAATATCCCAAAAAAATACATCTTTCAGATTTGGCATCTAACTTTGACCTCAACTCTTGAGGTACATGTACATAGCATATACAACCAAAGACTCTAAGATGTGAAATGCAAGGTTTTCTTCCACTCCATGCTTCCTCAGGGGTTAGATGATGTATACCTGATGTAGGACATCTATTCATGATGTATGTGGCTGTATATGTAGCCTCTCCCCAATAACAATGCGGCATATTCATTTCGTTGAGCATACACCTTGCTACCTCTGCTATATGTCTGTTCTTTCTCTCTGCCACCCCATTTTGTTGAGGGATATACCTCCATGTAAATTGTCTTTTGATGCCATTGACTTGCAAAAATTCAGAAAATTCATGGGAGAAGTACTCTCCCCCTCCATCGGATCTCAAAGTTTTGATAAACTTGCCAGATTCCTTCTCCACCTGTGCTTTGAATTTCTTGAAGTAGTGGAACACATCTGATTTGTTTCTAATGCAATACAACCACACTTTTCTTGAAAAGTCATCAATGAAGGTTACAAAATACCTATTTCCAGCAAGGGATGCTTCTCTTGTTGGACCCCAAACATCCATGTGAATGAGGTCTAAAACATTTGCACTTAAATAGGTACTCTTCTTGAAGGGAAGCCTTGATTGTTTTCCTTGTTGGCAAGCTACACAAATTTCATGCAACATTTTAAATGTAAAATTTGGTAGGCCTCTTACCAAGCTCCTCCTTTGCATGTCCTTGAGCTTTTGTAGGTTGATGTGACCTATTCGTTTATGCCATAGATCCAAATCTGCTATCCTCTTGTCTCCATATGTGACATACATTGAATGGTGTGGCTGATTTATGTCCATTGTGAACATTCTCCCTTGCTTTTTTCCTTTTGCTATGAGCTTGAAACCTGCCCTTGGATCCTCAACAAAACATCCTCTTTCATTGAACCTAACTTGATAGCCTTTTTCTACCATTTGGCCTACCGAAATCAAGTTTTTGGTAATAGTAGGGACATGTAATACCTCTGATAAGCACTTTGCTCTTTGATTTCCTTCCAAACTGATATCTCCCACATGTTGAATGATATGCTCTGAGTTATCACTTGTTTCCACATGCCCTTGATGCTTTGGGACCTGCAAATTACTAAAAAACTCCTTTCGACATGACATATGATTGCTACATCCACTGTCTACATACCATACATCTTCACTAGCTTGAGTTGTATCTTCACCATACCTCATGGCAAGTAAATAATCATTCCCTTGGCTGGATGATGTGTTTGCATAATTACCTTGCCCTCTATAATTGTTGTTGTTGCTTTGATTCCCTTGTCTTTGAGCTCTATGATAGCATTCATTTGCAAAATGACCGGGCTTACCGCATACAAAGCATCCATTTGAAGTGGCTTGTTCTCTTCCACCAAATCTTCCACCTCTTCCTCTATTTGTGGCTCTTCCACCTCTTTGACCTGCATTTTCTTGTTGTCCTTGACCTCCTTGGTTGCTTTGATATCTTCCTCTTCCTCTTGTAGCACCTCGGTTGTGTCTTCCTCTTCCTCTACCTGCATACAACAATTGCCCTTGGCTATCCTTGGCATTATGATCACCAAGGTTCATCTCCTCTGTCACCATGAGAGTGATTAGTTGATCAAAATCAGGAAGAGAGTCCCTTACATACACTGAAGTTGGGAAAGCCCTCCATTTTTCATCATCCCTAAGTCCATTTAGGGTGTGGGCGACAAGATCGTCATCATTTAGGGCACAACTGATTGACCCTAGTGCATCTGCAAGCTCTTTAACCTTTAATATGTAATCATTAGCACATTGAGAGGGGCTTTTCCTAAGATTATTTAGCTCATTCTTGAGCTGATTTTTTCTAGCTTTTGTGGAGGTTGAATACAATCTCTCCAAGCACTCCCACACCTTCTTCGATGTATCCAAATCTTGAATATGCCCTACCATAGAGTTGCTAATATGCTCAGATAAAATGAAAATGACCCTTTTGTCCCTTTCATCCCACTCTCTTACAGCTCTTCTCTGGTCATTGGTTGGATTTACCTCATCTATGTAGGGTTTTGGCTCTCCATCACTCACAAGTCCCCACAAACCTTTCCCCATCAAAAAATTGCTTATTTTAAATCGCCACGGTTGGTAGTTTCCTTTTTCGAGCTTCTCAATCTGAGCATTGAGATCAGCCATGGTGCCTCCTAACTCTTTTGAACCTCCCCCTTGATGCAATGAAGTTGAAAAGGATGTTTTTTACCTCAAAAAATAGAGCTACTCCTCTTGATGAAGCTTCGTCTTTGATTTGATGATGTATTTGCTTCCCCTTGTTGTTGATGTGCCTGTTCTTTGCTTCCTTCCTTCAAACTTTGATGAAGTCTTTACTTCACTTCAGTAGCTCCTTCTTCTCTCTTTGATACTCCACTTATAGCTCTGATACCACTGTTGGAGGATAAACACTCCTATGTGCATAACAAAAGCAAATGAACCCTCCTAGGATCCTGAAATCTTTCAGACATAGGTTCTGTATTTTCTGAGTTTCTCTGAGTATATGCAGAGACTGAAAATGAAATTTTGCAGGCATAAACTAGACTTTAAGAGCTTTCAAATGAGAGTAAAATCACTCCATTTGGATACTGGATGATGTCTCAACCAGCTGTAACAAAGCAGATAACTTGATCTCTTCACAGAGTATGAGCTAACTAGATAGACACTATTCTGGACATTTCTCTGCACATGTGCAGGCACTGAACCTGAGACTTATACCAGACAAAGTAGAACTTATAAGCTTTCCAACAAGGCAAAAATCATTGCAAATGGATTCCGGATGAAGGAGAAACAACAATTACAAGACCGGGGGGTCTGCCAAAAACATCTAGATAGAGTGTGTAAAAGTGAAATTTCTGCAAAATATGCAGAGAACAGCTAGTAGGGGGTGTGCTTAAGCAAGGGGGCAGCTTGGGCACGTATTTCCACGACTCTAAGTCATAATACAACTCATTAGAGGTTTTAAAGACCACACACTAACCTCTTTAACCAATCAAAAGCATATACATGTCAAAAGTGAGGTCCAATCACATCAAGAGGTGAGCTAAATCTTCTCTAATCAACTTCTTTCCATTATGGGCATGATTGGATGCCTCCAACTCGTGGAAATCAGCCTACTTTGATTGTGGATGATGTGGAAGGTTCAATTTGGGGCATGTTCCCACACTCTTGAGCTTGAAAAACTTTCAACATAAATATCATCCTCCTCATCTCGAGAAGGGGGTGCAGGAACAATGTCATCACTCCATATAAAACTGTCAATGTCTACCTGCAAAAATTTAGAAGAAAGAAGTTAGAACCTTTCAACTTTAACTTACAACAATTTAAATTTTATTCAAAGATAAAACTTTAAGCAAAGGTACATGTCACATGAACCAAGAAGTCTGACCTGCTTTGGCTTTGTCATCTCTTTGAAAGCCCGGGAAACTTTAAGGTTTGCCCTACAATAGACCAATCTCTGGAGCTGCATAGTACTAAGTCTATTGCGTATCTTGGTGTGAACCAAAGAGTACGCACTCCAATTTCTTTCACATGCTCCAGAAGAGCACTCCTTTAGTAAATAACATAAGAGGAAATTCCATTAGAGAATACCCAAGTTTAAAGTTGAACCTTAAGCAATTATCAAACATAATAAATACCTGTGATAATACCCTCAATGCGACTTTCGATACAATAGGAGTGCTGCATCCATACGTTTGCCACCAGTTCATAGGAAATTTACAAAAATCTCTCTGTGATGCTGTTGGCCTACTATATGCAGGCCCCATACTGCTAGAATACATGATAAACTCAATATCAATCTGAGTTTGCTGCACCATATCCAATGCTCTAGCAAGGTACATATCTCGAGCCGCTAACAATGTGGAATCCTGCAAATACTCCATATCCTTATATAAAGGATGTAGTAAAGTGGCGATCCCATGAATGGGTCGATGAATGTACTCTCCTCGTCGATCCACGATCTCTAAAACATCTTCTTTTCTGCAATCATTATAATTTATTTAAGTTACAAGTACCATAATTCTTAAAATATGTAATCAATTTATTTCACATAACAAAAAAGACAAAAATAAATGCAAATGAATACAAAGTTACCTCTCACGTGATAAGAAAGTGGATGACTCGATAGATGCGCGCATCTCTCTGAACTTTGGGTACACATACCCATGTGTCGAACCCTCTGAGTCTGTCAATCGAAGTAGTATCCACATAGGGCGTAACATGCGTGAGAGAATATCAATCTCTCTCCAAAAGCCATCATCAAGCAATGTGAGTCGTACAGTGCGCGCTACACCTATGTCATAATAACGAAGCTGCTCCCACAATGGATTGACGACAGTGGACCGTAATGCATCTCTAGTGCGCATCAATCTATCAAAGACCATGGTCTGATGATATCAACATCTGAAAATGAACGAAATATAGCTAGAGCCTGATGCTTCTTTCGAAAGAAGCTAGTGATCCTCACGGCGAGCTGCAGAGTAGGATGCACCCCATGATAAACGTGCATATCCTCCATCATAAGATCAAGGCAATGTGCTGCGCATGGGGTCCATGTGATAGAGATAGCTCTCCCATCCTCTTACAATTAGAGGCATTATCTGTAATCACCTGAACAACATTCTCTGCACCTATCTCGATAATAGCCTCTCTGATATGCTGGTACATGAAATCACTTGTCACCCTCTGTCCAGCAACGCCCACATCAATGGCACGTAAAAAAATAGTACCAAGAGAACAAGAAACCAATATATTGATCATGTGACGACGAAGGATATCACTCCATCCATCGGACATGATCGTGCATCCATATCTCTTCCATCCCTCACGGATGGGTGTAAGAGCTACATCAATCCTGGCACGTTCCTCATCTAGCATGGATGTGCGCATGCGACGGTAATCTACTCCTGACCAAGGATCTGTCTCTCCCAAAGAGCCTACTGATGCAACTGCACAAATCATCTTTCTCCACTGCTCCGTACGTAACACATTGAAGGAGAGATTGCATTCAATCAAGGTCCTAGCAATCTCTATATCTGCAACTCTCTTTCTTTCCTTCACCCAGGAATGAGAGTATACTCGAGAATGAAGTGATGATGGATGTGATCTAATAGAAGGTGCCGGAGTACTAGTCCCAACATCAGATGTTCCATGGGACTCGGATACAACAGAAGCATGCCTTTTCTGAGGCATAGCAGAGCTAGCTGATGCTGTGGCAGTATCTGTGCCATCAAGAAATAAACAAGATCATCTAAGGAACAACTAGAAAAATAAAGAATATTAAGTAAATAAGCAATGTATATTATAGTGTACCTGTATCTGATCTAGATGGAGCCATAGGAATCTCCTGAGTAGAGGGACGAAGAAGAGCATCATCTCTCTCAGCCTCTTCCTCACGTCCAGGAGGCACCTTCCCTCTAAACATCTGACCGTTCTCTTTAATGACCTGGTCAGCAACCTCTCGTGGAACACATTTGCATGCACCAATCCCAAAACCCCCAATGCCTGAGACATGTGCAATGACACGTGTAATAGTGCTGGAGAAAGTCTCGTTGCAATACTTACACCGCCAACTTTTGGCCCCACCAGCTTGTGGGCCTAAAGATTGCCCAAGCAATATAGTATGAGCCTTCCAATAAGGATGCGGAGGCCTAGGCATGATGAAATCTGGTTTCTGCACACATTCAAAAGTCAACAAATTAAAGTGCATTCTTGAATAAATATGACTCAATGCTCATGTATGCACAATGAACATTGCACATTAGTAATTACACATGTATGTACTATGCACATTACACATGTGACATATGTAATTACACATTTGACATGTATGCACAATATTGGTCAATGGTAATACATATTACATATGCAATCATTGCAATGACAGCATGGCTCAAGTTTCAACTTTTTAAGCTCGAGCCTCTCACATCATATGTATTATGATCATACATGCATGCATTTAACATTACAATATACATATTATTTATTATCTATTACATACTATATAGTATATAGTTATACTATAATATATATACATAATATATAGTATATACCAGCCATAGTTGGTATTCGTACTCGTACGGATGCATCCGTACGTACCTTCCGATCCGTACGTATCCATACGTACCGTACGATTTCGTACGACTTTTTTTTTTTTAACTTTTAGGACCTGACCAAGCCTCAACGGATCCTCATTTCCCTAATTTTCACATGTAGAGAGCTTCCAATCTCATAAACATTTTGATGCATTTTACTCATAAACCTTATGTTTATCATGTTAAAGAGGAAATATATAATTTTTTAGCCCAAAAAAAAAGCTCGTACCTTATGAACGTACGAATACCGTACGGGAAGCCTTAAATCTTAGGGTACGTATGTAGTACCGTACTAATACGTACCGTACTAATCGTACGGATCGTACCTTACTAACTATGATACCAGCCTCCAGGTACCCTAAACTTCGAAGACCGCAGCACTGAGCAGCCGGCTGGAATCTGGATATGCCTCAAGCTCCGAGCAGCAGCAACAACAAGTTATTGTTGAACTAAGTATAAAGATCCAACTCCCAGACTCCTCACTCGATCGGTGCAGTAGGACTCAGGACAGAGTGAAATCTATGCACGAGCGCCAAAAAAACGGCCCCAAAATCGATTCTAGGTCAAGCAAATATTTTTTGCGAGAACGCGTTCCGAACGC
>CM035418.1:94631627-94721627 GCA_020310875.1 Ceratopteris richardii
GATGGAGTTTCATTACTTCATGTTGTGCTCTTCATTGTCAGTCTTTGTTCATAGATAACAGTGAACCTTCTGTATTTGTTTTCGGTTCATATGTTTAGAATCATGTCACTTCATTCTTGTGTATTCAGGTGCTTTTCATATTCAAAATATCCATAAGGTGGTCCCCTTAAGTGACTAAAGCAGTTAGTTGTCTTGAATGGATGGCATGTTAACTGAAGTTCATCAATAGAGTGATGGTGTGTTTTTTTGTACGGAGATACTATTCCTGATGAAATTGAGAGATTGATTGGTGCTTCTGTTTAAAATGCCATTCTCCTTGATTTTGTCTGATTTCATTAATTGATCGATATAGTTTTTTCTAATAATAACAATAATATATTTGTAATTCGTGAAACTGAGACCATTTTAAAACTTATATGACTCAACAGAAATTCATGTCCAGCAGTCCAGCATCATTGGGACTTCGAAATGCACTTTCTTACTGTGTGCAACAGGTTCACCTCTATGACTACGTGCATTATCTGGCACTACTTCATCTGCCCGTAGGACTTCGTACGGCAGCGTTCACATTACGTGCATTCAATGTTGAGACAGGGCGAATCCTGGAGAGTGCAAAAGAGCCACATCTTGCAATGATGCGCTTTCAATGGTGGCGTGAAGCTTTAGATGGGCTTTACAAAGGAAAACTGCTCGAGCATCCAGTTATAACTGCCCTCGGTGCAGCAATGAGGGAACACAAGTTGAGCAAGCTTTGGTTCTCTCGTATAATTGATGCTCGGCAGTCTGACTTGGAGATGGAAGGAGCACCAAGAACAATGTTGGATGTTGAGAAGTATGCAGAGAACACGGCTTCTGCTATACTCTATCTCACATTAGAGGCAGCAGGTGTACGATCAACATCTGCAGATCATGCTGCATCTCATGTTGGTAAGGCTGAGGGCATTGGTCTACTCTTGAGGGCTAGTCCTCATCATAGCTTGTTTCGACGAACCTACATTCCCATAGAGATTGCTGCAAAACACAGTGTCTCACAAGAGGATATCTACAGAAGAATTCATAGTGAAGGTCTGGCTAATGCGGTGCTTGATGTTGCATCTGTTGCAGAAGCTCATCTTGCAAAAGCTCGTGCACTTGCAAGCACTGTTCCATCTGGCGCAATTCCAGTACTTTTACCAGCAGTATCAGCTGGCGTGCTGCTGAATTCATTGAAAAAGGTAGACTTCAATGTCTTTGATCCTAGGCTTGCCCGTGGGGTGAATGGAGTGTCACCATTGTGGATGCAGCTGTTGGTAAAATGGCATGCCTTTAGGAAAATGTACTAAGGCTTTTTGCAAAGAGACTTTGATCATAGATGGAATTTCCCTTTAGCCATTTCTAATTTTGAAGTTGAGATGGCATTGGATGGCTTGAAAGCATGATGTAATAATTTTTCTATTTCCTGTGGATGCATGTGGCTTTAAAGCCAGAATGTGATTATGCCTTCAGAAGAATAATGTTATCAGCTCAAGCTAATTTGGTATTCGGTTGGCCATGGCACCTTTAAATTCTGTGCTTTCAAAAGCTTTTTTTCAATAGCAGGGACAATCATAATAATGGTGATGATGATTTTTGTTATTGTTTTTCACGTTTATTTTAACAAGGGAGTGAAAGACCCAAGATTAACATGTTTGGAGCAGATATATCATGGCTGTTATTAGAAATTAATATATGGACTGCCGTCTTATTTTGTGTTTTTTGTTCTTCTAGCTTATAATATGACTCTCAGCAATTTACAAGCATCAAAATTTAAAGTTTTGTACTTACTGGCCAACTTGTATTCAAATGTAATGAATGGGCCTATTCTCTCATAGAAGACATGAATGGCTCTCGTACCAATGGGAACCGTTGATTCCCACTATTCCAAGGTAAAAATGAAGTCTAGAATGAGGTTGAACTCTCCATTGTCCATACCACCCATGTGATCAAACTGCTAGACCAAGCTGTTGGGGACAATGTTCAAGCAGCTTTGTACTCAGAACATATTTCTTCGCTTTTTCTGTTTGTTCTCAATTATATACAAGGGTGTTGGTGGAAGGGATTTCCTAGCTTTGGTTTTTTTCCCATCGTATGTAGGAAATGGTGTTGGTGGGAGGGACATTCAGTTTCCACATAGGGAATAAGGGGGAGCCAAAGAGCTAGCGAAGCCAATTAGAGGACTTTGGCCAAAGAGTGACAAATGACCAAAAATCTTAGGAAGGGCTGCATAGAAAACATTAGAGGTTCTTGTTAATCATAACTGGGGACATCCAAGATTTTTTTTAACACAGAATAATAATTTCTCTTCATTTTACGTACAAAAATGCACAAACCGGGATTGACTTGGATACTAACGAAGCGAAGCCTCATATCAAAAAGTTGATGCATAATGGAGATACTTGCATGGGATTCCACACAGGTATGTTGTAGGATTCTCTACCTACTTATGTGCAAGACTCCAATGTTGAAATTTTTATGAGAGATATGAAGCAGCAGTCGAAAGTCTCAAAGCCACCTTGTTACCATGTCATGGCACACCTAGCTCCATAACCGTTGATGTTGTTGAGCAATGACAAACAAATGAGAGTGACTTTTTCAAACTTTTCCATACTATTGATACACATAAAAATCAGCAAGCCATCAACAATTTGATAGATGTAACATACAGACGTTGGCATAAAACAGAGCAAGATAAAGCTTCAAATTACACTTGAGTAGGTTTTTCCTAGAGCTTTGTTCCACCCAAAAGGATCAGAGTATTTGATATATAATTCTTCCTTAATTAAAAGGCTCAATCTATCCAAGATCATGCATACATATATTTAAGTATTTAATGTATAGTAACTAGTTCTTCCTTAATTAAAAGGGTCAATCTATCCAAGAGCATGCATACAGATATTTAAAACCTCTGCTAAGGGTTCCAAATCAAATTTGATGGTTCCTTCAAGCTCACAAGCTTGTGTGGTTTATGGGAGATTCTTAGACCTTCAATAAGAATTGAAAGATGCCAACTTTGACAAAAGGTTTAGAAATAGCTTTAACCTTTGAAGATGGAAAGAGGGGTATTCTCCACTTCATGGACTAAATAATTAGACACTTATTTCTTCCTGGCAGATTGACTAGTGCATAACTTGAGAAAGAGGCCAAGTAGAGCAAGAGAAAGATCTATGTAGTGATAAAGAGAGGATATGATAAATTCATACTCATGCCAAATGGTAAGAGAATGGCATGAAACAAGGATTATGCCATAGATGTTAAAAGAAACATAGATTTGATGATCTATCAAAGAAAAAGAAAATCATAGCATATGGTAGTGAATCTTATGCAACTAGCTAGTGATGAATGTTGGAAAACAATGTCAGAATGTCCCAAAATTGCAATAATTCTAGCAACCCTAATTTTAGAACTTAGCCAAATTTGGTCAAATATGGTCAGGTTTTATTAAGGCATCATTGGAAAATACTCATTGAGAGCTTTCAAATGATATATAACACTTTACCATTTGGCTCTAGTATGACCTTCAAAATACAAACCCTATTTTTGCTTTTTAGACGTGTTTTCACCAAAAAAGCCCACCAAAAGTTTGGGAAAGGCTAGGTGCTCAATTTTTTAGCCCCAAAAGCTAGGCACATGACTTTGCATGGGTAGGTGCATGATTTGTGCTTTTAGTATGCTATTCGTGTTGCTTTTCAGAAGAAGGCGCGTTGCTTTTTGTGGAAAGCATGAGCTTTCTGAAGTCCAACCCAAAGCTATATAAGAAGAAGCTCATTAGCCCATCTCGTCAATCAATATGGATCAATCTACAAGCTAGTTTAGCTAAGCTCTTGGGTGATGAGCTAGGAGGACTCAAGGAGGAGTACATGTAGATTTGAACGAGTTTGGGAGAGCCAACCTTTGTTCTTCTTCACACACCATTGTGTGTATGCTGATTTTGGAAAGGAGTAGTACCTACATAAGGATTTCTTCTTGTGTTGCTACTATACCAAGCCTTTGCCTATTACTTCAACACTAAGAGTAATTATTTCTCTACATCAGAGAAGACCTAATTTCAGTTTAGGGTTTGTTGTTTTGACTGTTTAGGTTTAGCTTCCATTGAGTTTTGTATCATACACACATTGTATTTTGATATTTTGCATTAATTTGTGTGTAGTAGCATTAAGCTGCTACACTTTCATAATTGTCTTCTTATCTCTATCTATTTTCATTTCTCTCTTTATCAAGTTAAGGTGTGTAATGTTAAGGTCGTGTTGAAAATACCTTGATTTAACCTATGATTGATTTATTGGGTGTACCATACTTCCAACATTTGGTATGAGAGCATTGTTGACATACACCCTTAACTCAAGATGAGTGACTATAGAGATAGACTTAAGCAAGAAGACAAAGTAGATGGAATGTCTAATTATCCAATGTGGAATTTTATGATGATGAATTTTCTAGTTTCCAATGTTGATATATTTAGGTAGTAATATGTGTGAACACACTAGGACTACTGGGCCACTTTTTTTCCCCTTTAGGAGCTTTTTTCCCTCAGCTTGTATATACGCCTATAGCCCTAAAGGGTTATTTATCTTTGCATATTCTAGTGGTAATACATTTTCAGTGTTGTGTGTTATGCTCCAAGCTTCTTCTTCTTCCTTGTGCTGTTCGTGTGCTTCCACAGACCTCGAACTCCAACAATTGGTAGTAGAGCAGGTCGTCGCTTCATCTAGGGCGTCGTTGACACCCTTCCGGTCAGTCTCAAAATCGCATGAAATTTGGTGAACATACTTAGGGTGGCTGAAATTGCTATTTGAGCTCGTTTCGGCCTCCGAACGCACTATCGTAGTGCTTGTGCTGGCTATTTTGTCTTTTTGTGCCAAAGATATATACAAGTTTCGATTCGTCGGTATAAGCATCTCGAAGTCTGCTACAGGTTTAGTAGAACTCGCCAACGTAATTCTCTTCAACTTTTTCAAATATAATCATTTTTTTGCATCAGGGTATTTTAGTCAGTGGCCATGGCTGAAAGAAGTGATGTATTTCGTATGTTGGCTGTTGAGGATAAGTTGGACGGTACTAATTACCCATTGTGGGCTTATATGATGCAGTATGTATTGGTTGCAAAAGGATTGTGGAACATTGTGCAAGGTGTTGAAAAACGTCCTATTACACTTGAAATACAGGTATTGAAGCTGATGCCGATGACGTTGAAGATGCTGATATTCTTCAGATTCCTATTCGTGCTACAGTTTCTATTGCACCTATTGCAGAGCAAATTTGTTGGGATGGCAGAGATGCTGAGGCACATGCATTGATAGCCTTGTCTGTCAAATGTGTCATTATTCCTCACATTCGCTCTTGTAGAACAACTAAGGATGCTTGGGATACACTTACCACATTGTACCAGGCTAGGAATGAGGCTCATGTTTCTTATCTCCAAAAACAGTTGGAGAGTGAGCATATGAATGAAGGTGATTCTATGGACAATTTTCTAACAAAGATCAAAGACTTGAAGGAACAACTGATTTCTGCTGATGAAGTTATACCAGATAGCTCACTTGTGCATACCGTTTTGAATGGTCTTCCTGATTCATATCAGAATTTTGCTTCTACTCTTCGTTTGATGATGAAAGACAATCCCAATGCCTTGTCATTTGAGGAGTTAGTCTCTATTCTGTTGTAGGAAGATCAGTCTAGGTAGAACAGGTCCATTATGCATGTTACAGATCAAGCTTTCTTGGCTAGTCAGAAGGGCAAAGGTAAATGGAGCTCACCTACTAGTGAGCAAAAATCTGCAAATGCAACACATTCCAAGAAGGAAGACAAAGATGAGAAGAAATACAAAAAGTAGAAATTCTTTTGTAAGTACTGTAAAGAAAATGATCATTTCATAAAGAACTATCCAAAACTGGTTGCAAAAGAGGCAAAGAAAAAAGAGACTGGAATGGTTGTTGCAGAGGCCTCTACACCAAAAACAGAGTATGCTAATCTTATGCAGAATGAAGAATGGTGTTTACTACTGTTTGCGGTTTTTGACCCATCTTCTCCTGAATAGTGTATGACTGCAGTAGACTCAAATGTTTGGTACTTTGATAGTGGGGCAACCAAACATATTACCTCGTAGCACAGTTTCTTCACTTCACTCAAGCCTTCCCCTATAGGGAATACTGTCACATGTGCCAACAACTCCTCTTATCCTGTCATGGGTGTTAGTAAGATCATTATGAATATTGCTGATGGTAGTTCTTTCACTTTTTCGGATGCTTTATTTGTGCCAGGGATCAATAAAAATCTGTTATCAGTTTTTGCATTAGCCAAGATTGGCTTGGTTGTGAAATTTGTTGATGAAAGATGTATAGTTGATGATCTTTCAAATGGCAACATGATTATTGCTTATGGCATTTTATGTCATGGGCTGCATAAGCTCATAGACTATGAAAAATTTATGAATGATTCAGCATGTGCAGTACATGATTCTCAGGCTATGTCAGATGCAAAGCTTTGGCATGCATGCTTTTGTCATCTGAATTTTGCTAGTTTGCTATGCCTACACAAATATGAAATGGTGTCCTCATTACCCAAACTTGAGGCACCCACAAAACATGTATGTGAAGGCTATATTTTGGGCAAAATGCAGTGTTCCTTCTTTCCAAAGGATGGTTCACTTCGAGCTACTAAGAAATTGTAGCTTGTTCACAGTGATGTCTGTGGTCCTATGTAGACATTCTCTTTTGGAAACTATCTTTATTTTGTGACTTTCATTGATGATTTTTCTAGGCATGCATGGGTATATCCATTGAAAGCAAAGTCCGAAGTGTTCATGTGCTTCAAATAGTTTTTGGTTTTGGCTGAAATCTATCAGTATGTAAAATGGGCACCCTCCGTTCTGATCAAGGGGGGGATATATGTCTTTTGACTCTAATGCATTTCTGGTTGAACATGGGATAAAACATCACTGTATAGTGCTGTATACACCTCAAAAAAATGGAGTTGCTAAACAGAAGAGCAAGGCACTCATGGAGATGGCGAGGTGTATGGTCAAGAGTCAGGCTTTACCACATAGTTTCTGGCTTGAGGCTGTCATGTGTGCAATATATGTTCATAACAGGTGTCCCACTAAAGCACTACAGTCTATCACTCCATATGAGGCTTGGCATGGTCGCAAGCCATCTGTTGCTCATCTATGTGTTTTTGGTTGTCTGGCATATGCATTAGTGCCTGAACAACATCGCAGGAAATTGAATGATAAAGCAGTAAAATGTATTTTTGTTGGATACGGTTCTGAAAGCAAAGGCTATTGTCTGTATCATCCACAAGCTAAATGCATTTTGGTAAGCCGTGATGTTGTTGTGGAAGATGCTATTCAACCTTTACTTTCATGTACGAAGGAGACATTTGTTAGCTCCAAAGACATGTATGATACTTTGCTGCCTCTTTTTACAGGTGGATAGTCTAGTGCTGGTCCTAATGAGGAAACTTCTCAACCATTGCAGGTTTCATGTGATGATGCAGATCATTCCATTTCTGATGCAGATTTGCATGATGCACTTGTTGATGAGAAAAGTGATATTGAGGAGGCAAAATCTATGCCAAAATGGCTAGTGCAGACTTTGTATGATAGGAAATTAGATGCACCTCTGTCATACTGTACTCGTTTAGCTCTCATAGTGCATCTTTTGCATCAGATTGCTATGCTATGGCTTCCTCTGTATGTGTGATGAGACTGAGCCTGTTTCGTTTGATGAAGCATAAAATTCTGAACATTGGATAGCTACAATGCAATCTGAATATGATGCTATCATAAAAAATGGTACCTGTCCTTTATGTGACTTGCCTCCTAGTAAGAAGGCCATTGGCACTAAGTGGGTATACAAGCTGCATCGTAAACCTAATGGAACAGTTGACATGTATTAGGGTAGGCTTGTTGCAAAGGGTTATGTGCAGGAAAGACGCATTGATTTTGATGAAACCTTTGCACCTACATGACAAATGAATAGTATTCGTAGCATTTGTGCACTTGCAGCTCATCATGGTTGTAATGTACATCAATTGGACATTCAAACAACATTTTGAATGGTGACTTGCATGAAGGAGTGTATGTTTTTTAGCCCTATGGCTTTGTGTAGAAAGGGCATGAAAACCAGGTGTGTAGATTAAAGAAGGCATTATATGGTTTAAAGCAAGCATCACGTGCTTGGTATGAAAAGATACATGCCTATCTGATTGCACATTGTTTTGAGAACAATCCAACTGAAAGCACCTTATATGTTAAGCGTGCTAATGATGTGCTTCTAATCATGGTTGTGTGTGTTGATGACATGCTGCTCACTAGTCCTCATGAGAAGCATATTGCTGATTTCAAGGTTGATTTGCATGCCTCATTTGAGATGTCTGATTTGGGGCATTTGCATAATTATTTAGGCATTCAGTTTATGCAAGTTGATGGCGGAATAGCTTTGTGTCAAACGAAATGTATTGACACATTATTACAATGTTTTGGCCTTGAAGACTATAAAACTATAGCCACTCCTATGGAGACATGTTTACGAGTGAGTCTTCATGATACTGGAGATGCATTTCATGCTATTCTCTATCAGTAGGTTGTTGGGTGCTTGATTTACTTATGCATTACTCGGCCATATATTTAGTTTGCTGTCTCACGGATGAGCAGGTTTATGCATAGCCCAGGTGTCAAGCATGTTCATATATTTAGGTAATGATGTGTGTGAACACACTAGGACTGCTGGGGTACTTTTTTCCCTCTTTAAGAGGTTTTTTTTCCCCCGGCTTGTATATACGCCTATTGCCCTAACAACTACTTATCTTTGTACATTCTAGTAGTGATACATTCAGTATTGCGTGTTGAGCTCCAAGCTTCTTCTTCTTCCTTGTGCTGTTCACATGCTTCTACAGACGTCTAACTCCAACAGTTGGTATCAAAGCAGGTCGCCGCTTCATTTAGGGCATCATCAACACCTCTCCGATTGCAATCTCAGAATCACATGAATTTTGGTGAGCATACTCAGCGTGTTTTCGAGATCAAAACTGCTTCACTTTGTGGTGTCGAAATTGCGATCAGAGCTCGTTTCGACCTTCGAACGCACTATCGTAGCACTTATGCAAGCTATTTCGTCTTTTTGTGCCAAAGGTATATATCAGTTTTGGTTCGCCAGTATAAGCATCTTGAAGTCTGCTACAGGTTTAGCAGAATTCGTGTGGCCAGTTCTGTTTAACTTTTTGAGATACAATCAATTTTCTGCATCAAGGTATTTTAGTCACCGGCCATGGCTGAAAGCAATGATGTATTTCGTATGTTGGCTGTTGAGGATAAGTTGGATAGTACCAACTACCCGTTGTGGGCTTATATGATGCAACATGTATTGGTTACAAAAGGACTATGGAACATTGTGTAGGGTATTGGAAAACATCCTATCACACTTGCAACTGTTACAACCGTAGGTACTGAAGCTGATGCAGAAGGTGTTGAAGATGATGATATTCTACATATTCTTGTTCGTGCTTCGGTTTCTACTGCACCTATTGCAGAGAAAATTCGTTGGGATAGCAGAGATGCCCATGCACATGCATTGATAGATTTGTTTGTCAAACGTGCCATTATTCCTCACATTCGCTTTTGCAGAACAACTAAAGATGCTTGGGATACACTTACCACATTATACCAAGCTAGGAATGAGGCTCGTGTTGCTTATCTCCGAAAACAGTTGGAGAGTGAGCATGAATGAAGGTGATTCTATGGACAATTTTCTAACAAAGATCAAAGACTTGAAGGAACACTTGATTTTTGCTGATGAGGTTATACCAGATAGCTCACTTGTGCAGACCGTTCTGAATGGTCTTCATGATTCATATCAAAGTTTTGCTTCTACTCTTTGGTTGATGATGAAAGGCACTCCAAATGCCTTGTCATTTGAGAAGGTAGTCTCTGTTCTGTTGCAAGAAGATCAATCCAGGCAGAAAAGGTCCATTGTGCGTGTTACAAATGAAGCTTTCGTGGCTAGTCATAAGGGCAAAGGAAAATGGAGCTCTTCAGCTAGTAAGCAGAAATCTGCTAATTTTGCACAATTCAAGAGGGAAGACAAAGATGAAAAGAAATCAGAAAAGCAGAAATTGTTTTGCAAGTACTGTAAAGGAAATGATCATATCATAAATAACTCTCCAAAACTGGCTGCTAAAGAGGCAAAGAAGAAAGAGGCTAGAATGGTTGTTGCAAAGGCCTCTATACCAAAAATAGAGTCTACTAATCTTGTGCAGGAAGAAGAATGGGTGTTTACTACTGTTTGCAGTTTTGATCCATCTTTTCATGAGCAGTGCATGTCTGCACTAGACTCAGATGTTTGGTACTTTGACAATGGGGCGACCAAACATATTACCTCGCAGCGTAGTTTCTTCTCTTCACTCGAGCCAACCCCTACATGGAATACTGTTACATGTTCCAACAAATCCTCTTATCCTATTATGGGAGTTGGTAAGATCATTTTGACTATTGTTGATGGTAGTTCTTTCACTTTGCCAGATGCTTCATTTGTGCTAGGGATCAACAAAAATCTGTTATTAGTTTCTGCATTAGCCAAGATTTTCTTAGTTGTGAAATTTGTTGATGACAGATGTACAGTTCATGATCTCTTAAATGGCGACATGATTATTGCTTCTGGCATTTTATGTCGTGGGTTGTATAAGCTCATAGAATATTAAAGATCTGTAAATGATTCGGCATGTGCAGTACATGATTCTCATGCTATGTCATATGCAAAGCTTTGGCATGCATGCTTTTGTCATCTGAATTTTGCTAGTTTGCTACACCTATAGAAATATGAAATGGTGTCCTCTTTGCCCAAACTTGAGGCACTTGGAAAACATATTTATGAAGGCTATATTTTGGGCAAAATGCAGCATTCCTCTTTTCCAAAAGATGGTTCAGTTCCGGCTACTCAGAAACTGTAGCTTGTACATAGTGATGTCTGTGGTCCTATGCAGAGACTTCTTTTGGAAATTATCTTTACTTCGTGACTTTCATCGATGATTTTTCCAGGCATGCATGGGTATACCCATTGAAGGCAAATTCCAAAGTGTTCATGTGCTTCAAACAGTTTCTGGTTTTGGCTGAAAATCTATGAGCATGTAAAATGGGCACCCTCCATTTTGAGCGGGGGGGGGGGGGGGGGATATATGAATTCTAATTTTAATGCATTTCTGGCTGAACATGGGATAAAACACTAGTGTAAAGTGCCATATACACCTCAGCAAAATGGATTTGCTAAATGAAAGAACATGTCACTCATGGAGGTGGCGAGGTGTATGGTCAAGAGTCAGGCTTTACCACATAGTTTCTGGCTTGAGGCTGTCATGTGTGCAACATATGTACTTAACAGGTGTCCCACTAAAGCGCTGCAGCCGATCACTCCATATGAGGATTCACATGATCGCAAGCCATCTGTTGCTCATCTGCATGTTTTTGGTTGTTTGTGTTGGTGGTTAACTTGCTCTGATACCACTTGTGATGGTCGACGCGGTAAAGGCCCGAACCTTGTCAAGCCTACGAAATTTACTGCGCCACCGAAAATTGGTTGCCAAGCTAGAGTGATATTAGAACACCTCTATAATCAGCAGTAGCTTAGCAGAGTTACTGTCACTCAAACGTATAAGACTTCGTTTTGAATTTACTGAGAAATTTACTAGGACTTCACCGGACTGTCACCGTAAATTATATCGGAATCTTACCGGAATCAACTCCTATTCTGTTTGTAATTACTTCAAGTGAGTATACAAGAAGTAAGGAAGTGATGCATGAACTTCCTTTACTAAGTGAACACTTTCTAAAGTTTAGGAAAAAACTTCTCTAGTTCAGAATGTCCTTTTTCGGTTAGACTTTGTACTGTGTGTACATATCCATTTCACCGAAATCCTTGACGAATTGATAGTAGAGATGTCTAGCTATAAGATAAGCTAACTCTCATACAAACCTTTAATTTACTCTGTGAGATATACTTTGTTGTTCTACCGGAAAAACACGTTTTTTGAGAAAACTGTAACTGACCGAAAACATTCATTTACTAAGATAGTACCGAGGGACACGTTTACTAACGAGCTGTAACTGTTAACGGTTAACGAACTTTCTACCGTAACACAAAAATACTCAGAGTTCTTCACATACGAATAGTGCACGCATACTTCCACATGAACATGTGTTTTCTATTAGAGAAGATGTGTACAAATTTGCTTGGCCTCTTCTTGCTCAAGCTATAGAAACTCTCCTACACTGAGTAGTTTCTTCTACCATCTCTCTCAGATGAATACCTGACATTTCAGGTTTCTGTTATTCATCTGTACATACGCGATCTATGGCGTCTTCTGAGAACTTCTCACTCTCTCTTCACTCTCTGTACATACGCAATCTCTGGCATCTTCTCACTTCCTCATCACTCTATTCTCTCTCATATTTTTGACCTCTGTATGTGCTCTATTTATACTGCGCGCTCTTGACGCACGTTCTAGCTCGCACTTCCCTCTCTATTATTCTTATGCACGTTCTCTCTGTATATACAGTTTGATTCGGTGTAACGAATTCTGATTCTGCAAGATTCTGTACTGTACATAATGGTCGTGAATTTGTCCCTTCATTAAGGCTTTTGATTTTTTGAATATTTGTTTCCGCTTCTCTTTATCTTTCTTTGTCTGTACGTCAAATTCGTGAGTGATTCTTCAACAGCTCCCCCTCAATCACTAATTTGACTTTTCCTGTCTTCATATATTTTTCTTTCTTTTATACCTGCCATTTCTTTGAATCTGCTTGTCTTTGTTCCATCCAAGCTCTTTGTCAAAATATCTGCAATCTGATCTTTTGTCGGAGTGTATATTATTTCTATCTCCTTCTCCATTACCTTTTCCCTCAGGAAATGATATTGAATTTCTATGTGCTTTGTTCTTGCATGAAATACTAGATTTGCTGCAAGATATAGCGAGCTCATATTATCTCCATGTATGATAGGTATACCTTGATCAATACCCATGCTTTTGAACAAGGTCTGCATCCATATCACTTCTTTAACTGCTTCTACAAGTCCTTTATATTCTGCTTCTGTTGACGATAAAGCCACTGTGTGTTGCTTCTTCGAACACCAGTTTACTAGCTTATCTCCTAGATATATCATATACCCATGTGTTGATCTTCTATCATCTTGACTTCCTGCCCAGTCTGAGTCACTGTATGCTCTCAACTGTATGTCTGACGTAAAAGGATAATATAATCCTTCTTTTACAGTTCTTTTTATATATCTAAGAACTCTCTGTCCTGCAACCCAATGTTGATCTTTCGGACAATGCATAAACTGTGAGAAACTCCCACTGCATAGCTAAGATCCGGTCGTGTTAGTGTAGCGTAGATTAGGCTTCCCACTAACGACTGATATTTCCTCATGTCTTTGAACTCTGCTCCACTGTATCTGCTGAGTTTATGATTTGCTTCAAGCCATGTTGAAGCTTCTCTGCAATTCTCCATATTAAACTTCTTCAGTAAGTTTAGGAGATACCTTTCTTGCATAACATATACACCATGATCTGTGTATGTGATTTCCATTCCTAGAAAGTATGACAACTTTCCTAGATCACTGATATGAAACTCCTTTTCGAGTAATCTCTTTACTACTTTAATTCCTTCATCTGAAGTACCTGTAATAATGATGTCATCTACATAAATGAAAATGTAGATCATACCTTCTTCTGTTCTCTTGATGAGTAGACTTGCATCTGCTTTCGAACTTCAGTATCCAAGTTCATTGAGATATTTCACAAGTCTGTAATTCCAAGCTCTTGGAGCTTGCTTCAGTCCGTAAATGCTTTTCTTAATCTGCAAACAAAATTTGGGTATCTGGAACTTACAAACCCTTCCGGTTGTTCCATGTAGACTTCATCTGATATATATCCATTCAGAAATGCGTTCTTTATATCTAGCTGACTTAGCTTCCATCCTTTTGATGCTGCTATAGCAATCATTGTTCTTATGCTTGACATCTTTGCCACCGAACTAAACGTCTCGTCATAATCTATGCCATGCGTCTGAGCATAGCCTTTGATAACCAGTCTAGCTTTGTGTCTGGCTATCCTTCCATCTGCAAGCTTCTTAACTTTGAAGACCCATTTGTTTCCAATCACTTTCTTACCATTTGGTTTCAGAACAAGTTCCCATGTTTTGTTCTCCTCGAGTGCGATAAACTCTTCTTCCATTGCTTCTTCCCATTGTTTCTTGCCTTTAGCTTCATCATAGTTCTGAGGTTCTTCATCATCTTTGATCATATATGCATAATTTTTCTGAGTTATGTACGAGGTATCATAGGAATACCTTTCTGGTTGTCTTCTATTCCTGTTTGACCTTCTTGGTTCAAATTCTTCATGTATATCTGAATACACGTCTTCATCTTTGTTTCTTGATCCGATCCTGGACGTACTTGCCTGCATATGATCTTCATCTCTATTCACCTGTACAATTGATTTTCCTTTCTCTTTTCTTCTTGCTTCTTCTTCAAATTCTTCCGGTGTATGATTCTGATCTGTATACCAGCTTTTCTATTCATCAAATGTAACATCTCTGGAAACAGTAAACTGTTTTGTTAGAGGACTCCATAACCTGTATCCCATCTGCTTTTCATCATATCCGACGAACACATATTTCTCTGCTTTTGGTTCAAGCTTATGTCTGAGTTGTGATGGTACATAAGCGTAAGCTACTGATCCAAACACTTTGCAATGATCAAGTGTTGGCTTCTTTCCCCACTGTTGGCAGTAGTCAAGGAGCTGAAGGATTCACAAGACAAGGAAGCCTACAAAGGGAGTCAGAGCGAAGAGAAAGCACAAGCAGACACAGTAGTCAAAGAAGATCTGGCAAGTAGGCCATTTAAATTTTTCAGGCATCAAAGAGTTGGGCACACAAGACGAAGGAGCAAGTAGGGAGCTCCAAGAAATGTATGTCAAAATGTTAGAAGAAATCCCTACAAAAATAGTGATTTTCATCACTAAAAACCATTGTAAATACCATTTCATATTTTTGTAGCTCCATTTTGTGCAAGCCAAGGCGTCCTTGAGATTGAGGAGCTTTAGAAGTACCTACCTATCAGTTTTCACATTTTTTAGACTTCGTTTGAACCTCCAAATAGGGCAGAGAACCTAATTTTTAACTAGGCCGGACACTAGGTCTGGACAAGGCCAAAACCTAGTCAAAAACTATAAATAGAGCTAGAGAGCTCATTTTTGAGGTTAGTTTGTAATTGATTTGAACTTGTATGAGCTTGTTGAAAGTAATCTAAAGAACTCCATTGCTTCTCTCTCTTTGTCCTACCTTGTGTGAGCGTGTGTGTGTATGTGTGTGCATGTTTGTGTGCTTCTCACTCACGCACTTGTGCCTTCACTTGCTCGAGGTTATCATACCATCCTCACATCTTCCCGGATTGACATTAAAGGAGGTGCTACTCATCACTGAGCTACACTAAATTTTGGCGTCGTTGCCGGGGATCGAGCTTTGAGGACGAGCGTGTGATGGTAATACGTAGAGTTGAGGCGTTGGAGCCATAGGTATTTTCTTCACTTTTATCTATTTTCTTTTGTTTTTATCATCTCCATCATCATCCTCACCATCTCCCACATCCATCTCCATCATCGCGAAAAATTTCAGTTTTTGGTCATATCACCCCACCCATACCATTTCCCTCATTTCACTTGTGAGAGAGAGCGAGAGAGCGTTTGTGTGCTTGTGATTTTCTGTGTTTTTTGAGATTTTCTGCAGGAATCAGCATCCCCAGCAGCTGCACGAGCTTCAGCAGGTAAAAAATTTGACTGTGCAGGTCCCGAGGCGTTGACCTCTGTCAATCGCGACCGACAAAAAAGTTGACTATTTTGCAAAACAAAGTGTATAACCATGATGTGTACGCCTAGGGCATCCTAAATGTGTGCTTGAAATTTTAAAATTCCTCAGTTTTCTGTCAATCGTGATCGACCTGTCAATCGCGATCAACAAACCACAACGGATACTTGCCGACTGACCTGTCAATCGCGACCGACACGTCAATCGCGATCGACAGAGTCAACGACTGACTGACCACGATCGACTGAACTTACGCGTGACACGTGTCAATCGCGATCGACCCATCAATCACGATCAACGAGTCAATCGCAACTGACAGCCATGACGGACCTGTCAATCGCGACCGACCCGGTCAACGATTGCTTGACCACGACGGACATACCCTCGCGACGGACCTGTCAATCGCGATCGACCCATCAATCGCAACCGACAGAGTCAACGATCGACTGACCACGATCGACTGAAAATCCGGGCCACGTGTCAATCGCGATTGACCCATCAATCGCGACTGACAGCCACGACGGACCTGTCAATCGCGACCGACACGTCGATCGCGATTGACCTATCAATCGCGATTGACCTATCAATCGCGATTGACAGAGCTTGCGAACGCGATTGACGGGCAAATTTGGCCAATTTTTTAGGGAAAAAAATAGTGGTCTATTTTTGGCAATTTGTGGGATAAACACTAGGGTGTATCATTGCATTATGAGGCCGCACCACAAGTAATTCGAGAATTCCTGTCTGCCTGTTAGCCTGTTTTAAATCCTGTTTTAGCCCCAAAACCCTGAACGGACATAACCTCCTCATATGAAATCCGATTGCGGTGATTTTTGTTTTGTTGGAAAGCTCGTGGGGAGTATTAGATAGGGTAATTTGAAGTGACCATATCCCGGGGGTAGGAAAACTAAGTTTCCCTTGGGATTGTTTTCCATAGAGGCAAAAGGCAATTGGGTCTATGAATTACATGCATGAAAGTGATCTGTCTGTCAATTGAATTCAATTCTTGAGCTAATTGTGGAATTTTTCAGGTTCTTTGAGAGCATCAAAGGGTACTTGAAGCAAGAGTAAGTGCGAGCTTGGGAACACGCTTCCTGGGCATACAAGGGCAACCAAGGGAAGAAACTTAAGGTTGGAAATTCTCAACACCCTCTATCAATCCCTAGCATAGGCTAAGTACGGATAGAGGTCTTGATTAATTAAGGACACGTTAAGAACGACCAAGTCCAAGAACTTTAATCACTCAAGTGCAAGTGTTAGGAGATTACAATTGCGAAACAACCTAAGGGAAAAGAACTTCAATTGAGCGACCACACTCAAAGTACGATAAAATTTAAGTGTTCCTTGCGACGAAGATTAAATGGACAAGAAGTGACACCCTAAGGGCAATTAAAAAAGAACAAGTGACTAATACAAAAGAACTCAGCAACGCAAAGTGTACTTGGGAAAATTTGAGATCATTCAATTGGGCATATGAACCTTAGATCAGGACGACACCTATGGAGAGATAGACAAAGTCTTAGATCTTTAGAGGCTAGTGTCAATCATACTGCTAGGTCTTGGGCCCAGCAGTTGAGTCATCATTCATACTACCCTAGCTCTGAGACTAGCAAGTCTGAGATGTCCCAAGGTATGGAGAGACCTACAGGAAGTTCAGGAGTGCCATATTTACATAGGGTAGAGGGCCCTTACAAGATGCAGCTCGAATACCTTAGGACCAACCGATTAGGTGCTTGCATCTATGAGGATGGCCTAGGAAGATCCGTGGTCCAGATTAAAAACCCTGACCAATCCATTGGACTAGAGCGCCCGGCTGTCAAGTTTGAGAATGGAGCATACCTAGACAAGGAAGGGACCATATATGTAGTCACTGGTTACCCAGATAGGACAGATGAATTCGGGAATGTGATCCCAGAAACCGACTTAGGTGACCTGGAGCAAGGAAACATGGGTGTAGAACCTAGAACCCCCCGAGGCAAATCTGTTCTCACTAGGATTATCACACCAGAATGGATTCCTCAAGACAATAAGAGCATAGATCTACTCCTGAACCGAGAGACTGATGAAGCCTTTTGGAGGTATAGATCTGATAAGCCGAATGAGGTAGGAACAATCATGATATATGAGTTCAAAGATCCTGATAGCCCAGGCAGAGTGACCTACTTAGATCACGCTTCAGAGAGGGTCTTTGTGGTTACAGAAAATGATAGGCATGCTTACACTTGGAAAGGTGAATTTATTTTCCCCCAACCAAGATCGAATGTGTCCTTTGGTCACCCAGGAGCTAGAACATCCCAAGCTCATGGAACTCAAAGAGACATACATAGAGATAGACCGGATGTAAGCTTTGCCAACCCAGTGGGAAGAGACAGAACGAGAATGGAAACAAATAGAGTGGAACCTGAGGGACTTAGAGCCCTAAGGAACCAAAGGAATGCTGATGATTTCCCTCGGCCAAGGCCTAGGGAACACACCAGGATTTTGAGACCGACTCAGTTAGTTAAGTCCATGAAGAATTACTTCGATGGCACAGGAGACCCATATGATCATGTGGCCGAGTTTAGGCAAGTCTTGAGAGCTGAACAAGTTGAGGACCTGTTCACGCAATATAATGCCTTTGGTCTAACACTTAGGAACACAACACTTACGTGGTTTCAACCATTGAATGAGAGACAGTTCAGGAGCATAGACCAACTTTTAGAGGCTTTCATCACTGAATTCTCTAAAAGTGGCATAAGGCATAATACTTCCTCATTGATACATAGCTTCAACCAGACCCCTCAAGAGACTGTGAGACTTGTAGGAAGAAGATTTAGGCAGTATCTTGAGAGATGCCCTGTTCCTGAGTTACCCACACCTGCCAAACAAGTGGCTTTATTCTTGGATTGATTGCTAAGTACAAAGTTGCGATCCTATGTGTACTTTAAGGACCCTAGGACCATAGAAGAGTGTGTACGCATGTGCATCGACATCGAGGATAACCTAGGGGAGGAACTAGAGCTTTCAAAAATCTACAAAGATTCTGATAGTGCTTCTAGTCTCTCTTCCTCACAATCCACATCAATTGAGGAACTCGCTGAGAAAGTAGCTCAAAAACTAGGTGTCTCTAGTAAACAAATCCCAAGGTTTGCCCCAGTAAAGAGGTGCTATACTTGTAGTGGTGACCATATGGCGAATGTATGTCCCATCATGGCTGAACCCCAAGTGAACCCTAGCAGCCAATATTGCACCATAGAATGGAGATACACAAATCACACAACACAAGATTGCCCATACAATAAGCAAGTAGTTAGGCAAACCTACCCTCAGCCCTATCCACAACAGGGAAGATACTAGAACCAGTACCCTCCACAACAATATGGTAGACCGTAGCAATCCTATCAACAACCCTACCAAAACCAACAAAGGCCTCAACCTGTGTTAGCTCAACAACCTCCAATCCCAGCTAATGTGATTCCTGTAAAGTATGCAATAGCTGAGGAAAATTTGAATAGAGCTATAGTGCTAGTAACACCATTGCTTTCAGAAAGTGATCCTAGTGACCATAGTTTTGATTCTACACATATTGATAGTCCCCAGGCTTACTACATGCAATCTCCTGAACATGGTGAGTCCTACTACAGTGAAGAACCAAGTGAACCTAGTTGGGAGCCAGAGTACACAAATGTAATGTACACAAACCCTAACTCAGACCCCAACCTAGGCAGGTAAGACCCCCATTCCCTAGAGGACCATGCTATAGATGTCAGGGAGATCACCTCATTCGTGATTGCCCCTTACCTCCACCTACACAACCCCAGTCAGTGACAATTCAAGGCTTTTGCCAAGTTTGTGGAAAGGAGCATCTCTTACGAGATTGTCCAAAGAACCCCAATAATATGCCAAAGATTATTCCTATCAATGTTATTGGGTTAGTTGTAGATTCAACAGGAAGTGTCACTTCCACTGCACCAGTACAAGTGATCACTAGAGCCAAGGCTTTGCAGCAGAACCCATGAGTAGGTCAAGAGAAGAGTGCGGAGGTTAGTGAAACTGAGAGCATAGCCAAGAAACAATCGAGAGCCTGGAGGGATAGCTGAGAGAGAATGAAAAGACAATGGTCTAAGAAGATGAGCGACTTAGAAGAAAGCATAAGAGAAACAAAAGCCAAAATTGTCGAACTCACCTCTCAAACAAACTCTCACATACCACCACCACCCTCCCTTCCATCACCATCTAACCCACCATCTGTCCACCTACCTAAGACCATCCCACACCCCCTAGAGTAGGATCAGTGTTAGCTGACCCCACTCCTGAAGACATAGATATGATGCTTAAGGCATATCAGGCCAGAATCCAAGAAGGGCCAAACGTGACGGATCATGACAAGTGCTACCCTAGAGCTGACCTAGAGATAGAAAGAACCAAGCTTTACGCAAAAATGGTCACGTTGGCTTCGACTATGTTTGAAGCCAGTCGCCTCTTCAACTACTCTGGCTCAGCTAAGACACAATTGCACTTGGATGGACTATTAGAGAAGTTAGAGAGCATAATTGCAAGATCTGCCAAGGAAGAACAAAACCAAGGAAGAGATGAGGCAAGTAAAAGAATAAGCATCCCCGGCCAGGAAGCTTATGTGCCCAATTCCACTGAACCAGACACCTCTTCTTCTATGAATAGGTTCACACCAGAATTCCTACGTGAGATTCAAGAAGACAAATGGGCTAAAGAAAGTGAAGTCCCTCCTCCCATTGAACTTGTGGATGATGCACATGATCAATTCCCACAAGATATTCCCTCTATTTATGGAGAGCAGGAGAGTGCACAAAGTCAAGAGAGATTAGACTTCGAGTCTGATTCTTTATAGGAATTACCCCACTTCACAGGCCCATGGGAAGCCAAGTCGACTTGTATGAGAGCACCCACAGTCATGGTAAGAAACGAAGACTCAGTCATACCTAGGAATACGGAGGTAGTGAAAAACACTAAAGTGCAGTGCAACCTCACTTTAGAAGAGCTACTCAAAGTTAGGCCAGAGTTATGGAAACATGTAGCCAAACAAGTACCAGAGATAGCAAAACCTCGTTCCCAGGTAGATTCTCATAGGACAGTGCCAGAAATTCCTCTAGACAAGATAGGAGATATGAGTGAAGGTGAAGAAGGAAACACCTATCTTCCCATTACCCATCAGGGGTACACAACCAAGGCAATTCTAGACTCAGGGGCAGGAGTTGCTATTGCTACCACTTCCCTATGGAAGTGTTGGGGCAAGCCAACACTCAAGCCCACGAGGATGAAACTGCAGATGGCTGACGGTCACATAGAAAGACCCTTAGGCTTGCTAGAGGGAATAACTCTCACCACATGCGGTGTTGAATTTGAGCATACTTTCACCATATGTGATTTCAGCAAGAACCATGCCTATGAGATGATTTTGGGAAGACCATTTATGCGACAGTTGCAAGTAGTACAGGATTGGGGAACCAATTCCTTGTATTTGCAACACTTAGGTGTTACGACCAAAGTCAATCTCAAGGATTGCTCTCATAGAGATGTACCGCCTATTCAATGGAATCCCATCCATAGAGTCAAGGATGACACGGAGTCTGTGCACTCCATAGGATCGGGATCCTCATGGATGCATGAAGACACTCACTTATGGATGTGTAAAGTGGCAGTGGAAGAAGAGAAGAGAGAAAAGGCCAGAGAGATAGGTGCGAAAGAAACCCATAGATCCATTCAAGACCCAGCCTATGCACCTATAGTATTTCCTGATGAAGAATTTGAACCTTACGGCTGGGCAGAAATTTTAGCAACAATGGATGTAGCCATCAATGAAGAACAATGGACACCCCACTGTGATGAGGATGGCTATGACATATCAGTCTTCTCCATAGAGCCAATCATGGGAGATGCAGTTCTAGAAGAATGCAAACCTAGCCCTGATGTAGTTGAGGATGCAAGTGACTCCGATCTAGAGTCAATCATTATGGACCCACCTTTTGCATCAGATGAAGAATACTTCTATGAAGTAGAATTTCAACCCTAGAGACACGGAGAGATAACAAATGATGTAAGGCTAGCCACACAAGTGACCCCTAAGGATGAAGGAAAGAAGAGAAAGAAGAGAGAAGTCACACCAGAAGAGGAAGAATCTTTGTTTGAGGTCCCTGAAAACTTTAAAAAGTATGAGATAGACGATAGGAGAGTCATGATAAGAATGCCTAAGCGAGAGGCACAATCAGGAGAAGCCTATGATAACAAAGAAACCACCAAGAAAATAGTGGTAGCCCTAGAAGAAGGAGAAGAGAGATGTACGTACATAGGCCATGACCTAACCGAGGAAGAAGAGCATGCGTTAATAGCCTTGCTAAGAGAATACAGAGATGTATTCGCTTGGAGCTACAAGGATTTGAAGGGTGTTGACCCAGACATATGCTCACACACTATCCCCATGACCTCAGATGCCAAACCCTCCAAGCAAAAGCCATACACATACAATGATAATTATGCTGCCAAGATCAAAGAAGAGATAGATCGTTTGGTAGAAGCTGGATTCATCTATGAAATTGAGCACACTAAGTGGGTATCCCCCATTGTAGTGGTGCCCAAGAAGAATGGAAAGCTACGAGTTTGCATTAACTTGAAAAAGGTCAATGCAGCCACTATTCGAGATAATTATCCACTTCCTATCACGGAACATCTACTAGAAAGGGTAGCAGGCAAGGAAGTGTACAACTTCCTTGATGGATTTTTGGGCTACAATCAAGTAGCCATAGCTCCAGAAGATCAGCATAAGACAGCTTTTGCCACAGAATGGGGCATATTTGCTTTTAGAGTAATGCCATTTGGGCTTACCAATGCACCCGCTACCTTCCAGAGGCTGATGTGTCACGTGTTCAAAGAGTTCTTGAGGAAGAATTTGGAGGTCTACGTTGATGATCTCTGTGCTCATTCCAACATTAGAAAGACACATATACCTGAACTCAGGCAAATCTTTGACAAGTGTAGAGAGTATCAAGTCTGCCTGAACCCAGAAAAGTGTGTTTTCATGGTCAGGCAAGGCAAGATTCTAGGACACATAGTGTCAAAGAATGGCATATCCACTGATGAAGAGAAAGTAAGAGCCATAGCCGAGTTACCTAGGCCAAAGAATGTCAAGGAAGTACAAGCTTTCATGGGGCATTGTGGCTATTACCGACGTTTTATACACATGTACGCCATCATTGCCAAGCCTCTGTATGGACTTTTGACTAACTTTGAGTGGACTGATGAATGTGAGAATTCCTTCAATGAGCTTAAACGGCGATTATGTTCAACACCAATTTTGACCACACCAGATTGGAATAAGCCTTTTCATGTTCATGTAGATGCATCCAATTATGCTATTGGGTGTGTACTCGCACAACCTACGGGCGAAGGTAATATGGAACTTCCAATTGCCTATGCTAGTAGACAGTTGAATGTAGCTGAACGGAACTATACCACCATCGAACGAGAAGGATTAGGCATGGTATATGCAGTTAAAAAGTTTAGACACTATTTGCTTGCAAATAAGTTTAAATTTTTTACCGATCATCAGGCATTATTGTACTTGGTAAACAAACCATGCAATACAGGTAGATTGGTAAGATGGTTCCTCTTGCTAATGGAATACGACTTTGAGGTTGTGGTAAGAAAAGGCAAGAATCACTTGAGAGCAGACCATCTCTCTAGGCTCACATCTGGAGAAGCCGCACAAGGAGTATCAGATGACCTTCTTGACGCTTACTTGTTTAATTTGGAAGTTGTACCTCAGTGGGCTAAGCCATTAGCGCCAGTATTGACATACAGGCCTAACCACCCAGTCATAAACACTCAAGATAGAGAGGTAGTAAAAGCACAGAAGTACCATATCATGGCAGGAAGTATGTATAAGCATACAGATCAAGGGATCTTGGCTTGTTGTGTGGAAGAGGACGAGTACGCTAAATGGTTGAAATTAGCACATGTAGGTGCATTAGAGCAACACTACTCAAAGCAAAGAACTTTACAGACACTTAGAAGATTCGGAGTGCATTGGCCTACTATGGAAGCCAATGTCCAAAAGTTGTGCAAGGAATGCCCAATCTATTGCACTAAACCACTTGTGGAACATGCCACTCTCTATCGAGTGTCCATAGTGCTAGATTGGAGTGAACCATTAGTAGATTTCCTGAGGACAGGAACATTCCCTCAAGATTTGACACTAGCCAGACGAAGAAGTCTAGAACAAGAAGCCCTAGATTACTCACTCATTGGTGATAATCTATACAAGCGTGGTAAAGATGGTTACCTGAGACTATGTGTCCATGAGAGCGAATATCTCAAGATCTTGGAAGCAGCTCACCAAGGTGTAGCAGGAGGACATTTTGGACCAGATCGGGTGATCAAGGCAATACTATTTGCAGGCTTCTAGTGGCCGACCCTTCACATGGATGCACAAACTTATGTGAAACGGTGTGATGTTTGTCAGAGAACTCAGTATCCTATACGCAAGGATGAGATGCCACTGAAACCTATGATGGGTGGACGTGCATTTTCTAAGTGGGGAATAGACTTTGTAGGTCCTATTAATCCCCTAGCTAAGGGTTCACATGTTGAATACATCATTGTTGCCACAGACTATTTAACCAAGTGGGTAGAGGTACAAGCTACAACAAAGAACGATGCTCAGACGACTGCTAAGTTCTTATTTGAGAATGTGTTCACAAGATACGGGCTACCTGTAGAGCTGGTAAGTGATAGAGGCACTCACTTCTTGAATGAAGTTATTGAAAATCTGCTCCAAGAGTTCTTGGTTGTACACAAGAAGTCTGCCCCCTATCACCCACAGGCTAATGGGCAAGCCGAAAGCACAAACAAGATTCTATGCAATGTGCTTACCAAATTGGTGAATAATAAACGCTCTGATTGGGACAAACAGCTACACCATGCTATTTGGGCATATCGAGTGGCCTATAAAACGGTACTCCAAGCCACACCCTTTCAGATGGTATTTGGCCAAAATGCGGTGCTACCTCTGGACTTCTTGATTCCCACATTGAGAATAGCACAGGAGCATGAGTGAACGGGGCATGAACTCTCGTCGAGAATTTTTTACCTTGAACGATTAGGTGAAACCAGACTAAGAGCTGCAGCAGGAATATATGCAGCTAAGAAACGATAGAAGGCGTACTTTGATGCCCATGTTAAGAATAAAGGATTAAAGGCCGGAGACTTAGTTTTGGTATATACTCTGAAACAACATGCGAGAAAGCTAGAAAAACGTGGTTACGGACCTATGATCATCAACAGGATTTCAACTAGTGGAGCAATACAACTAGCCACTTTAGAAGGCGATATTCTCCCTAGCTACATAAGCGGATGCAGAGTCAAGTTATATCAGGAACCTCTCACGGAGGAAATGCTCAATCGACTCAACACTGCCAAGAAACATAAAGAAGAGGAAAAACGAGTTCGAGAAGAAGCTCAGGCAGAAGCCTTGGAACGCATCCAAAAAATGAAGATGAGAAGACAAGGACGAGATCAGCCAAGGATAGATGACTATGCGAACCCAGGATATCATATGGCTATGTGTAAAGTCTCAAGTGTAAGCCTCCATAGAATAGTTGACCGACGTCCTTTTGTAACCTTAGAGATAGGACAAGGAAAGGGTGCAAAAACTGCACGGGCCTTGGTTGACTCACGTGCAGCCACTAGTGCCGTTAAACTCTCTTACTGTCAAGAATTGAAGTTAAACGTCATCCCTATAGAGGCATATCTCATAGGATTGGGAGGTGTGGAAACCCCTTGCATGGGCAAGGTGGAACTTCCCCTCTCCATTCAAGATGTTCTAATGACAATTAAAGTACTAGTGTGTCAAGATGAGGATCTCACGGAGCCTTTGGTCTTGGGTCAAGACTGGATCTATGACCATGCAGTCAACTTAAACCTAAGAAGTGGACTGATTCAGGTATGGGTAAATCAAAGTCGAATTACAATCGAGTTAGATAATGGAACACTCAAGGAACTAGGAAAGGCACAGACTCTTGGTCCTTCCAGGGGTACACATGAAGTTGACCATGCTGTTCTTGTCCAAAGCTATGTGATGCAGAGGAATGGTGATCTCAATAAAGAATTCAAGGACTCAACGGAACTCCCTTCTTTTCCAAAGGCCAGAGGGAGGCAGCAACCAAAGACAGATCAATTACTGAAGACTACCTATGCTGGAGGCCAAAAGAACGTGTGAAGCAGAATGACTCAGCCATTGAAACAATTATGGGTGCGGAAAGGCGAGCGGCCTATTGCAGTCAAGTCACAACAACTATCTCAACTTCCTATTAGATAGGAACGACATGATACTAATAAGAAGACATCCAAAACTTCTTTAGAGGAAGTGAAATCTATTTGGGTACCCAAGAAGTCGCTGAAGGCTGGCCCACAATCAAGACAAATTTGGGTGCCTAAGGCTTGCTTGTGGGCTCAACTAGTCACGCACGAATCACATCATACACGCCAGAGTTCAATCACTCAAAGAGCCATTACCCACTCTTGTTTAATACGCACGAACACACAGTCGCCCAGAAGCACGAACATACTTACTTGTAAATGGGTCCCAAAAATGCCTCATTCCCAAGCAGACATACTCATAAAGCCCTCCAGAGTCTCCACTAAACCAAAATCGAAAGCCATCCATTGTGTTTGGCAGCCTAAAACTTGTAATAAAACCCCCGAACCCCATGTGTAAATTCATCCTCACTTGCTAACACATCACTCATACACTGCATCTTTCCATCTAGCTCGTAGGACTATCCATTCATTAACTACACACACAATCATCGAGCACTCACTAACCCACTAACCCATTACTCACCTCACGATAATGTTGTAATAGGGAAAAAAAGTGTTCTATCTTGTCCATTACAATATTAATGCATGATTCTATATTCTCACAGAACCAGCAAGCAAGCAATAACAATGGCAGAAGCAGGAGGCACCAGTTCCCAGGCAGGGTCTAGCGCACAGATTGTGGACATTGAAACCCTCCTCCTTGAACCACCACTCACCGAGAGGCCTCAAGAACTTCAAGTGGTGCATGTGCTCCCTATTCAGGACCCTCCTCAGGGACACACTTCTCAAGTGGGGAAACACGCTCATTGGTTTAGTGATGTCCCAGGGCCATTGGGTGATGGCACCTACTTCTGGGAAGCAGAAATTGAGTTCAATGGCAAATGGGGACGCTACCATTTCTTCACTCGCAAATGTGAGAACTATCAGAATGCAGAAGTAATGTGATCGGTATGGACCAAAGCGGGCTTGGATAGCTATTTCGAGGCACATTTGCCTAAGCCAGATTTCCTACGCTGCTACTATTTTATCAGTACCATCACTCCTAGCAGGGCCAAGGGAGGCGATAGTACCTTTGTGCTACCCTCACTATTGCCAGGCCACGAACTCAAGAGATTCAAACTGACCCTCAATTTGGTACGGGAAGCATTGAACATGCAAGGTATGCATATTCCCACTGAGAAAGAAATGTTTTCCAGGCAGGATGAAGCATAAGGATCTCAATAAATTGAAGGACATGGTAGCAATGACACCTACCATTGCTCTCCACCTACGAACGATCATGCAGCATTTTGCTTTTCCTGCCCAAGAACGCTTCACTATGCCACCAAAAAAGATATGGTTTAGCTTGTACCTAGCGGAGACAGAGAATCTCACCATCAATATACCACACTGGATCATCGATCAAATACACCTAGCCCATCAACGGTGGAATAAGAAACAGAAAAATGTACTTCATGGATGCTGTGCTCTCACAAGAATAATTTACAGGTGCTTAGCGTACGACGTGCCCATTCAAAGAGCACTAGTATGGTCCAGGGCCCAAGAGTTCCAAAGACGGTTATCAACGGCGGGTCCTCCATCGAAGAAAATGAGAGGGGGAGAGGCAAACGAGGAGTATGATCAGGAATATGAGAAACTTTCAGAACTAGCAAGTGCCCCGGCATACTCGGCTCAAATAAAAAGATTATACGAAACTATGAAGCGAGTCCAAGAACAACACAAACTGTCGCTCGAGACAGGAAAGATGATCATGAGCCAAATGTTAGCTGAGGAAGGCATGGATGACATGTTTATTGAATCGATGAACCTGCACGCAGACACAGTAGGCTTAGATGAGGCTGTTCATGCAGCCATGACTTATATTCATCGATTTGAGAAACGAGTGCCTACTCACCCCATGCGATCCGGCAAACAAATCCACATCAATGTATCAGAACCATGAGGTAACACACAAACAGAAGCACATCAGGCGGAACCACTCTCACCCCCCACCTCACCTCTCACTACACAAGTCACCTCACCACCTTGCACTACCACGCCTATTTCTGCCATTACCACAGTCATCATGGGAATTCCTCTCTCTCCCGGCATCCAATTCGGAGGAGTTACCATGCCCACTTTCACAACACTCTTCACAAATATCACATCCACCCCACCCACTGTTCCCATCTACACAGTCACACACACGTTTGACACAATGGAAACATCACCAACCACAACACCACTCCCACCCCCCACGCAGCCGCAATCTCCCATACCCCCTCCACCTACCTCACCACTTGACTCCACAGCATTCACAACTCCCTTCCCCATTCCCCCTGCATCTTCATCTTTCCTTGCATCATTTAATGTAAATAGTATATTCATGGCATTACATCAATGCGTGTATCAACTTTAGAGTGAGTATCAGGCTCTCGAAGACCGTCATCATCAACTGACTACGAATCATCAACAACTACAGAGACGGCTTACAATTATAAAAGACGAAAATGCAGACCTCAATCAACGTTACACCACACTCAAGCAAGCTCATCAAACCCTCCTGGAGACACCCCAACCATCACAAGCGTCAGGTGTCAAACAACTCGAAGCCTTACTGGAAGTCTACCAAACAGATAATCTGAGAGTCCGGCAAAATTTGACTCTACTCAGAAAACACATGGCTACAGCCCTTGAAGAAAACAAGCGTCTGCAGAAGCAAAACGAAGAAAACCTGGAAGCTGCCATGGAAGGCTCTCCCCATGAAATTGACCCAGAACAATTCAAAGCAGTTCCCTCAGAAACAATGAAAACAATCTTAGAAAGCTATGCCGATCTATTAGAAGCACATGACGATTTGGAAAAGGAACGGGATGAGCTACGTTGCCAGCTCAGGGAACAGGAGGCACAACCCAAAGTCATAGAAACAACCTCGACTTCAGCGGAAGTAAAGGCATTAACAGAACATGTGGCGGAACTGTAGAAGAAGTTACTGGAATATGAAAGACAGCCCTCTCCAGTTGTAGAACTAGAGCCAGATGAATTGGTACCCATTGAGGTGGACGAAACGTATGAGGAACCATATGTTCCTATGCCGATGCCAGGTGGTCAGCAAACCTCAGAAGGAATGGACACCTTGGAAGTCGAAGTACCCGAATGGCTCCAAACACTAGAAAAAACAGCGACAACCCATGAAGATCGAGTGGCAATCCAAATCCAATCAATGGCCAAATTAGAAGACACCATCATAAAGTCAGAGTATTTCCGTAGTATGTCTCATCATAGATGGATCGGCACCAACGACGATCAGTATGTGCCATACTGTGTACTCCTGGCAGATTACAACGCAGAGATCCAACGACGATGTGGCAAGGCTCCAACTTTTGCCACACAATTTGGGCCCGATGATATCCCAGAGAGTGCTAAAAAAGGATCCATTCATCAACCCACTTGGAGGATTCGTCTTCTCGAAACCTACCCAGAGATGGTTCGTACTTGGACTAACATGCCACTCTTTATTAAATACAATCCCTGTTATGTTCCAGTCTTCCGCAGACGCACCTGGCCCGAGTTTACCATTGCTGTCAAGAACATCAAAGGCTGTGCAAAGTGGTTAAATTATGTTTATCTAGCACCTCCACAAGGACCTCCCACTGTGAATAATATGATTTCTACCATCCGTCACTAGAGCATTCGACTACGGAATACCCCCGATGTGATGGCCCAAATGTGCATGAAAATCTTTGAATTAATGCTGATCATATTCAGGACATTCAAGAACATTAAAGACCCCCACTTCTCAGGAGTTGGCTTCCTTACAGGAAACCAAGATCTGGTATACGACATGAGCACCACCCCATCAATAGAGGTAATATATGCTTGGCATGCCAAAATCAAGTACCTCCCAGCTTGCTTTAAACAGACATTCGAGGAGATGTTCGTAACAGGATTCTAGGAATATCACTCAAGAATATTTGTACCCAAGCCCTCACATCTCCTCCACTTATTCGCTGTGGAAAGAACCATCCATTCAGAACAATTGCGGGTGCCACATCCAGACGTCCCAGGACCAGTGAATTGGGATGCATTGCTAACAGACCTAGCACGGGGGCTACGACTAGAAGAACACCACCTTGCTTCAGATGTGGTTCAATATTATGTCCAACGCACAACTAGACAAGGGTCTGTCAGAGACGACAGACGCGAGAGAGGGGGGGGGGTGTTGGCAATAGTCAAGGAACTGAAGGATTCACAAGACAAGGAAGCCTACGAAGGGAGTCGGAGCGAAGAGAAAGCACAAGCAGACACAGTAGTCAAAGAAGATCTGGCAAGTAGGCCATTTAAATTTTTCAGGCATCAAAGAGTTGGGCACACAAGAAGAAGGAGCAAGTAGGGAGCTCTAGGAAATGTATGTCAAAATGTTAGAAGAAATCCCTACAAAAATAGTGATTTTCATCACTAAAAACCATTGTAAATACCATTTCATATTTTTGTAGCTCGATTTTGTGCAAGCCAAGGAGTCCTTGAGCTTGAGAAGCTTTAGAAGTACCTACCTATCAGTTTTCACATTTTTTAGATTCCGTTTGAACCTCCAAATAGGGCAGAGAACCTAATTTTTAACTAGGCCGAACACTAGGTCTGGACAAGGCCAAAACCTAGTAATAAACTATAAATAGAGATAGAGAGCTCATTTTTGAGGTTAGCTTGTAATTGATTTGAACTTGTATGAGCTTGTTGAAAGTAATCTAAAGAACTCCATTGCTTCTCTCTCTTTGTCCTACCTTGTGTGAGCGTGTGTGTGTATGTGTGTGCATGTTTGTGTGCTTCTCACTCACGCACTTGTGCCTTCACTTGCTCGAGGTCATCATACCATCCTCACGTCTTCCCGGATTGACATTAAAGGAGGTGCTACTCATCACTGAGCTACACCCACCAAGCTTCATACGGGGTCATTCCATCTAAAGCTGTACATGGTAATCTGTTTACCAAGTATGTAGCTGTATTTACGGCTTCAACCCAAAGATAATTTGGACAATCCTTTTCTTTTAGCATAGCTCGTGCAAACTCAACTAGAGTTCGGTTCCTTCTTTCTGCTACACCATTCTGTTGTGGTGTATAGCTGCAGGTTATTTCTCTCTTAATACCTTCATTCCAAAGATAATCATTGAACTCTCGGGAGAAGTATTCTCCCCCTCCATCAGACCTCAGTCTCTTCAGCTTTCAACCTGTGAGTCTTTCAGCATATGCATGAAAATGCATGAAAGCTCCAAACACTTCTGATTTCTCTTTCAAAACATAAAGAGTTATCCATCTTGTATCATCATCAATGAATAGAACATAATACCTCGATCCGCTGATTGATCCTTCTTTTGTTGGACCCCATACATCTGTATGAATGAGTTCAAGTACTCCATCATGTTTGAATCCTTTCTTCTGGAAAGGTAACCTGTGGGCTTTTCCCATCTGACATGCTTCGCACTTGTGAATCATATGTTGATTCTGTACATTCGGTAATCCCAGTACTGACTGATTCGCTATCATAGCTTTAATTCCTTTTTCATTGAAATGACCTAATCTCTTATGCCAGAGATCAAGTTCTGTAATCACCTTTTCACCATGTGCGAGCAACGCTTGGCCAATGTTCCCTTGTACTCTTCAAGTAAAGAGTTGCCTTCTTTCTTACCAGAGACAATCTGATTATATCCGTTCTCGGGATCTTCCACAAATACTCCTTCATTTGTAAATCTGACCTGGAAACCTTTCTCAACTATCTGTCCCACGTTGAGAAATTTTTCGGTATTGTTGGAACATACAAAACATTGGTTAGCAAATCGGCTCCACTCTTACATTTCACTTTTCCAATTGAATGTACACTATGTCTCGTATTGTCACCTGTTTGAACAGTATGACTGGAACTACCTTTCTCCAATTCTGACATTAGTTCTATATTTCCTGACAAGTGATTAGAACATCCAGAATCAATGTAAAATACTTTCAGGCCTTCATTATCTGATGTGCTGATTGAGTTCATCATCAATGATGTATGACTTTCATTCTGTGTGTCATTTGCGTAGTTGTAGGTGGTGTTGTAGGATTGATTCTGTCCCCAACTTCTTGCTCCACCTCTACCGTAGCCTCCTCTTTGATTTTGTCTACCTCTTTGAAAGTTACTCTGATATCTTCCGCTTCTACCTCAGCTGTTACTGTTCTGATTTTGATTTGATCCTTGTTGATTGTGCCAACAATCATGAGCCAGATGATTACTGAGTCCACAAATCTAGCAAGCTTTCTTATTGTTATTCTGGCTACTTCTTCCTCTTCCAAAGCCTCTTGCTCTTCCTCTGTTGGTGCCTTTACCTCTTGCATAATAAGCCTGAGAACTCGACTCTTCTTCGTCTTTTGACTTACCTTTGTCTGCTTTTTTCTTGTTCTTCATGTACATTGCAGAACTTTGTCCTTTATCTGCATCTCCTTTCAGGTCTTGCTCATATGTGAGCATCAAACCAAGAAACTGATTTAAATCTGGTACAAAATGATTTAAAGATAGTTCAGTTGAGAGTACAAAGGGTTTCCACATTTCATCTCCTCTCAAACCTGTTAACAGTTGCGCTATCAATCTGTGATCTTCGACATCTTCATTTATGGATCCAAGACTATCTGCTAGATCCTTCATCTTACTAATGTAGTCACTAATGCTTTGATTCGACTTCTTTTTGAACGTTGTGAATTCGGACCATAAGCTAGCCTTCCTAGCTTTCGTAGTATTTTGGAAATGATCTTCCAACGCACTCCATATGTCCTCCGCTTTCTCTAGGCCTCTAATGTGCGGTAGTAGATGGTTTGAAACAGTATTATAAATGTAAGCTCTTGCCGTTGCATCTTTCTTCTGCCACAACTTCAAGGCTTCTAATTCTTCTTTTTTCGGTTGACTATCATCTTCGAAAGTCGGCTTCTTTTCTTCTCCGGTCACATACATCATTAAGTCCTTACTCATAAGTAAGGCTTCCATGCACATTACCCATGCGGGATAATTATCTCTCTCCAATTTATCAATTTGGACATGATCTGCCATGATCTTCTTGTTTCTGTTACTTCCGGTGAACTTTTGAGAATCTTTTTGCTCTTCAGAATCTTCCTCGTTCTAGTTCCACTTGTTGTGGTTAACTGGGGCTCTGAACCCACTTCTTGGATCTCACGGCTCTGATACCACTGTTGGTGGTTAACTTGCTCTGATACCACTTGTGATGGTCGACGCGGCAAAGGCCCGAACCTTGTCAAGCCTGCGGAATTCGCTGCGCCACTGAAAATTGGTTGCCAAGCTAGAGTGATATTAGAACACCTCTATAATCAGCAGAAGCTTAGCAGAGTTACTGTCACTCAAACATATAAGACTTCGTTTTGAATTTACTGAGAAATTCACTAGGACTTCACCGGACTGTCACCAGACTGTCACCGTAAATTATACCGGAATCTTATCGGAATCAACTCCTATTCTGTTTGTAATTACTTCAAGTGAGTATACAAGAAGTAAGAAAGTGATGCGTGAACTTCCTTTACTCAGTGAACACTTTCTGAAGTTTAGGAAAAAACTTCTCTGGTTCAGAATGTCCTTTTTCGGTTAGACTTTGTACTGTGTGTACATATCCATTTCACCGAAATCCTTGACGAACTGATAGTAGAGATGTCTAGCTATAAGATAAGCTAACTCTCATACAAACCTTTAATTTACTCTGCGAGATATACTTTGTTGTTCTACCAGAAAAACACGTTTTCTGAGAAAACTGTAACTGACCGAAAACATTCGTTTACTGAGATAGTACCGAGGGACACGTTTACTAACGAACTGTAACTGTTAACGGTTAACGAACTTTCTACCGTAACACGAAAATACTCAGAGTTCTTCACATACGAACAGTGCACGCAAACTTCCACATGAACATGTGTTTTCTATTAGAGAAGATGTGTACAAATTTGCTTGGCCTCTTCTTGCTCAAGCTATAGAAACTCTCCTACACAGTAGTTTCTTCTACCATCTCTCTCAGATGAATACCTGACATTTCAGGTTTCTGTTATTCATCTGTACATATGCGATCTATGGCGTCTTCTGAGAACTTCTCACTCTCTCTTCACTCTCTGTACATACATAGTCTCTGGCGTCTTCTCACTTCCTCATCTCTCTGTTCTCTCTCATATTTTTTACCTCTGTATGTGCTCTATTTATACTCCGCGCTCTTCACGCACGTTCTAGCTTGCACTTCCCTCTCTATTATTCTTATGCACGTTCTCTCTGTATATACAGTTTGATTCGGTGTAACGAATTCTGATTCTGCAAGATTCTGTACTATACATAACGGTCGTGAATTTGTCCCTTCATTAAGGCTTTTGATTTTCTGAATATTTGTTTCCGCTTCTCTTTATCTTTCTTTGTCTGTACGTCAAATTCGTGAGTGATTCTTCAACAGTTTGGCATATGCATTAGTGCTTGAACAACATCGCATAAAATTGGATGATAAAGCAATAAAATGTATTTTTGTTGGGTACAATTCTAAACGTAAAGGCTATCATCTTTTTCATCCACATACCAAATGCATTTTGGTTAGCCGTGATGTTGTTTTTGTGGAAGATGCTATTCAACCATTGGTTTCATGTACTAAGGAGACATATGTTAGCTCCAAAGACATGTATGATACTTTGCTTCCTCTTTTTACAGGTGGACAGTCCAGTGATGGTCCTAATGAGGCAACTTCTCAACCTTTGTAGGTTTCATGTGATGATGCAGATCATGTTGGGAATGATGGATGGACACTCTAAGAGATTGAGTAGGTACTGCCAAATCCTGCTTTGTACTAGCCCTTTGATGCTTCAGAGTTGATAAGTGGACCTCCTTAGCTTTCCAATGACACCATAAAATGGCCTATGTACTTTGGAAATGTTGTATGTAAAGATTGAATCAAAACAGACAACTTTGAATCTCAAGCTTCAAAGAAAACCTTCTATTTTTTACTTGACACCTGCTGGATCTTTTGCTCAGTATGACCAATACAGTAGGAATTGGAAAAATTTCTTTTAGGGGTATCTAATTAGCTTAGCAAGCTAACTATTCCAAGTGGAATGATATAAAAAGATCAACTATGCTCAGAGAAATCAATTTAGCAAGTAAACCTTTACCCTTGATTTTTTAGGACTGTTGCAGACTTTGACCAATGATCACCTCGACAAGATTTTCTTTAAAATGGCTGAATAGAATCTCTTCAAATTTTGATAGCATGTAGGCAACTTTGATCTGGTTCCAAGAAGCTATAGATCTTTGAATTTGGTGGAGAAATGACTGAGATATGCTCTCCACAAGTTGAAAGATTTTCAAGTACTATGACAAAGAACTCAGAAATGAACAATGTAGATATATGTATTAATGAACACTTGTATACAATGCCATTGGCATGAAGATCATTGCCTAATGGTGTAGATATGTGTGGGCTAGAGTGTAGGCCTCACACACACTCAGAATTGACAAAGATGAGCTCGAGAATGATGAGTCTTACCCGCGACTTTTTCATGATCATTTTTATAGTTGTTGAGTTAAAAGTTTGAATTTGAATTCAAACTTTTGGCTCCCTCTAATCATGCTCCTACATCCTAGGATATATTCCATTAATCAAAGCTTACTTTTCCACGAATTCCTTTTGGTAGGTGTTTACAAAGATTCCAAGCCAAACTGACTTTTACAAAAAAGTAAAGTGGTACTTAACCACTAGCATTTGTTCCTATTCTTCTCCATATGTGTATGGACTTCAAGGTATCCTTCAAGACAAATGTGTAGGCTTGTGAATTGCACCAACAGATCATCCCATTTCTGATGCAGATGTACATGATGCACTTGTTGATGAAAGAGATGATATTGAGGAGGCAAAAACTATGCCAAAATGGCTGGTGCAGACTTTGCATGAAAGCAAATTAGATGCACCTCTATCATATCATACTCGATCAGGCTCTCATAGTGCCTCTTTTGCATCAGATTGCTATGTTATGGCTGCATCTTGTCTCTGTGATGAGGTTGAGCCTATTTCATTTGATGAAGCATAAAATTTAGAAAATTGGATGGCTACTATGCAATCTGAATATGATGCTATAATGAAGAATGTTACTTGGTCTTTATGTGACTTGCCTCCTAGCAACAAGGCCATTGGCACTAAGTGGGTATACAAGCTGAAATGTAAACTTGATAGTACAGTTGACAGGTATAAGACTAGGATTGTTGCAAAGGGTTATGCACAGGAAAGAGGCATTGATTTTGATGAAACCTTTGCTCCTACTTGCCGAATGACTACTGTTTGTAGCATCTGTGCACTTGCAGCTAGCTCATCATGGTTGGAATGTATATCAATTGGACATTAAAACAACATTTTTGAATGGTGACTTGCATGAAGAAGTGTGTGTTTTTCAGCCTCGTGGCTTTGTGCAGAAAGGGCATGAAAACGAGGTGTCCAGGTTAAAGTAGGCATTATATGGTTTAAAGCAAGCACCACGTGCTTGATATGAAAATATACATGCCTATCTGATTGCACATGGTTTTGAGAAGAGTCCAACTGAAAGCACCTTATATGTCAAGCGTGCTAATGATGTACTTATGATCATTGTGGTGTATGTTGATGACATGCTGCTCACTGGTCCTCATGAGAAGCCTATTGCTGATTTCAAGGCTGATTTCAAGGCTGATTTACATGCCTCATTTGAGATGTTTGATTTGGGGCATTTACATCATTATTTGGGCATTGAGTTTATGCACGTTGATGGTGGAATGGCTTTGTGTCAAACGAAATATATTGACACATTATTGCAGCGTTTTGGCCTTGAAGACTATAAACCTATTGGCACTCCTATGGAGACAGGTTTACGACTGAGTCTTTATGATGCTGGAGATGCATTTGATGTTGTTCTCTATCAGCAAGCTGATGGATGCTTGATATTCAGTTTGTTGTCTCACAGATGAGCATGTTTATGCATTTCCTAGGAGTCAAGCATTGGCAGGCAGTTAAGCACATCTTTCGCTACTTGAGTGGTACTCAGCTACTTGGGTTGTTTTATCCCAAGGGGGGATCACTACCGCCATATTTTCATGCTTTTTCTGACTTTGATTGGGCTGGTTGCTATGACACTCGTATGTCCACTAGTGGCTTTTGCTTCATGCTTGGTAGCTCAAGTATATCTTGGTTGAGCAAGAAGCAGCCTAGTGTGGCCACTTCTAGTTGTGAGTGTCACATAATCCTAGTAGGAGATGGTTGAACCACACCTTAAGAGAGAGGATTAGGAAGTAATCCTCAACCATGGCTTTTGGAGCAAGTGGTTAGCCCATCGCACTCCTAACCGGGAGGTTGTGAGTTTGATTCCTGACATTGGTATCAGAGCCTAGTTGCGAATTCCGGCTTGGTAGACGGTGGCGCGACGCGATGCGTCTCAGGGTACATCCTGTCAGGATACATGCAGACAGGGTACATCCATGGGCACTTAGAAGAAGCGCTTATTTGTGGTGAGTGTGAAACTAGTCTTAGATGAAGGTGCATGGGCATTTGGGCATATCCATAGAGGGGGGTGGGATAGGTCCAAAGTAGGTCCATGGGCTGGAGTTTGAGGTTGGTGGAAGCACTCATGCATGGAACATGGGTCCAAGAGAGTCACGAAGGTCCACAAGTGAGCATTGAGGGCAATGCTCAATCTAAGGGGAAAGGAATGTCACATAATCCTAGTAGGAGATGGTTGAACCACACCTTAAGAGAGAGGATTAGGAAGTAATCCTCAACCATGGCTTTTGGGGCAAGTGGTTAGCCCATCGCACTCCTAACCGGGAGGTTGTGAGTTCAAGTCTCGACAGTGAGGCTGAGTATAGGGCAGCTTTCACAGCGACTGTTGAGTGTGTGTGGCTCAGATGCCTTATGGTTGATTTGGGTGTTGGTCAGTCTTCTGCCACCACCATCTTCATTGACAGTCCGAGTGCATTGGCAGTTGCGAGGGACCTTGTGTTCCATGTTCGCACTAAGCACATTGAGGTGCATTATCATTATGTTAGGGAGAGGTTCTCTGCTCGGGAGATCAGCTTGACATATGTGCCCACGCAGGAGAACATTCTAGACCTTTTTACGAAGGCTCTGCCTAGGGAGAAGTTTTAAGCTTTCCACAAAGCTTTGGGATTACTTCCTTTTGTGGAGTGATTTCCACATAGCTTGGCACTTCCTTATACATGAGTGACGACTCCTTGTTCACCGCATCACTCGGGGGGGGGGGGGGGGGGGGGAGGGATTTGTTGATATATTTAGGTAGTGATGTGTGTGACATACTAGGATGGCCGGGGCACTTTTTTCCCTCCTTTTTCCCCCGGCTTGTATATACATTTATTGCCCTAACAGGATACTTATCTTTGTACATTCTAATAGTAATACATTCAGTATTGTGTGTTGAGCTCCAAGCTTCTTCTTCTTCCTTGTGCTGTTCGCATGCTTCCGCAGACATCTAACTCCAACAAAGCATTGGCAGGCGGTTAGGAGCATCTTTCCCTACTTGAGTGGTAACCGACTACTTGCGTTGTTTTATCCCAAGGGGGGATCACTACTGCTAGATTTGTATGCTTTTTCTGACTCTGACTGGGTTGGTTGCTATGACACTTGTGTATCCACTTGTGGTTTTGCTTCATGCTTGGTAGCTCATGCACATCTTGGCTGAGCAAGAAGTAGCATACTGTGGCCACTTCCAATTGTGAGGTTGAGTATAGGGAAGCTTTCATAGTGACTGTTGAGTGTGTGTGGCTCAGACACCTTATTGCTAATTAGGGTGTTGGTCAGTCTTCTGCCACCACCATCTTCACTGACAGTTAGAGCGCATTGGCAGTTGCGAGGAACCCTGTGTTCCATGCTCACACTAAGCACATTGAGGTGCACTATCATTATGTCAGGGAGAGGTTCTCTGCTGGAGAGATCAACTTGGCATATGTGCCCATGCAAGAGAACATTGCAGACCTTTTCACAAAGGCTCAGCCTAGGGAGAAGTTTGAAGCTTTTTGCAAAGCTTTGGGCTTACTTCCTTTTGTGGATTGATTCCACATAGCTTGGAACTTCCTTATACATGAGTGCCAGCTCCTTGTTCACCGCATCACTCCCAGGGGGATTTGTTGATATATTTAGGTAATGGTGTTTGTGAACACACTAGGACTACTGGGAAACTTTTTTCCCTCTTAAGGAGGTCCCCCCCCCCTCTTGTATATATGCATATAGCCCTAACAGATTTCTTATCTTTGTACATTCTAGTGGTAATACATTTTCAGTGTTGTGTGTTGTGCTCGAAGCTTCTTCTTCTTCCTTGTGTTGTTTGTGTGCTTCCACAGACCTTGAAGTCCAACATCCAATGACTTGTGGAACATTGTCAATGACAAGTACCCTAGACCAAGACAAGGATAGGAAGATGTGGCTTCTTTAGGGTTTCTACCCTAATATCTTCCCAGAAGGAAGAAGAGTAGATTATAACTTCATCCACAGATAGAAGGAGACATGCAGATTCAACCTTCAGAAGAGCAATCTAGATGGGATTCAAGAGATGCACAAGCACTCTCATTTATTGCTATAGGAGTCGAGAGGCAGACTATTCCACATATTAGTTCATGTAGAACCTCTCGTCAAGTTTGTTTGGAATTAGACAATCTCTATCAGAGCAAGAACCTTGCTAGGAAATCTCACTTGAGGATAGAGTTAGCCAACTCAATGATGAGAGTTGGTGAATTAGTTCAATTAGATATTATGAAGCTCAAATACTTAAGTGATCAGTTACTTAATGTTGGATTCACAATTCATGACGATGAGATGGTCAATAATCTCATAAATTCACTTCCATCTTCTTATAGATTATTTGTTACTTCTCTTTCTCTCTCTAAAAGAGATAGAGAAATATCATTTGATGAGTTGTAGTTCTTGTCACTTCAAGATTAAGACAAATAGAAGAGTATGGAAGAGAATGATGAAGCTATGGTATCATCATCTAAAGGGAAGAAGAAGAAGGAGGCAACAAAGAAGGAGAACAAGAGTTAGAAGAATAAGAAGCAAAGTGAGGCTTCTACTTCATAGTCTTTAACCACTTCTTCTACTACATCTAGTTCTAGTACTTTTACGACTCCTAAAGAGAAGACAATTTCCACTACATCCACATTAAAGAAAGGAAGATGCCAATATTCCAAGAAACCTGGGCATTACATAGTAGAATGCAGAAAGAGGATTTTTAATGAGAATAAAAGTTCATCAGGAAATAATACTGAAGAAAGCTCAAAGACTACTATGCATGTGTCAACATTGAAGAAGTAGCCTTTGATCAAGCATCATTACATGCAATCTCAAAAGATCCTTGGATATTTGTTTCTAGTGCTACTAAGCATATGATACGTTGCAAGAAGGTGTTTTCATCCCTTACTAACTCTATAGGAAGAAGGATGACCATAACAGATGGTCATGATTTGGATATTGTAGGGGTTGGAAGAGTAAACCTAAAAGCCAAGGGATGAGGAAAGTTTACTATTTCCAATGTTCCATATGTACTAGAAATGAAGAAGAATTTGCTATCCATCTCTACTTTCTTGTCATATGGTTGCAAGGTCATTTTTAAGGAAGATTCATGCCAAATCCTCACTCCAAATAAGGAGGAGTGCCTTATGCAAGGAGAAAACAGAAGTGCAATGTTTATACTATCCAAAATTAGTCATGCAAATGTTGCTAGGTCTTCTAAACCTAAGGGAAACATGAAGTTATGGCATGCTAGAATTGGCCATATCAATTATACAACTCTCAAGCACATTAAATATCAAGGTATGGTGGAAAATGAAGTAACTCGATGGCGATGCACCATAGTGCACTCTCCTTCTTGAGAGCTCCACGATGATATGCTTAGGGTAGAAACCCCTGCTCCTAAGGTCCCACACAGTACTTCGCACAAATGCTGCAGAATACACAGAAAACACAGTACACCAGGAGCACAAAGACATACTTCTTAGGTCTTACAAATGCGATCGAACTTACAGTCTGTGACTGACCACACCCCTATATGTTTTATTAAAAAAAATACACAAGGAAGTGGCTGGTGGCCATTTGGCCTTTCACATGGACACTAACGATGACAATCTCCCACTAAAGGCCAATATGGCCAAAGTAACTGTGGGAGAAAAATAAAGAATGATAAAGAACACCTAAGTGTAAGTATACAAACTATACCTCCCACCTGATGGGCATGTTACTTAGTATACAAGCGACTGTGTAAGGTCAAGAATCAAGTAACCCCCATCAAGTGACAACAGTGTTGAAAGCTATCCTGTGGTAGAGCTTTAGTCAAAGCATCTGCAGCATTATCTCGAGTATGAACCTTCTCAAGAATAATGCGCTCAGTGGCTAAGCAATCTCTAATGAAGTGATACCTCACCTCAATGTGCTTTGTCTTTGCATGATAGAACGGATTCTTAGCCAAAGCAATGGCACTCTAACTATCACTGAGCAAGCGAGGTACATGCTGAGGTAAACCCATATCACAAGCAAGACGAGAAAGCCACAATGCTTCCTTACATGCCTCACTTGCTGCAACATACTCTGCTTCTATGGTGGAAATAACTGTACATTCTTGAAGACGAGATCTCCAAGAGATAGCACCTCCAACAAAATGAAAAATGTACCCTGATGTAGACTTACAGTTGTCTACACAACCAACATAGTCAGAATCTGTGTAACCAATAATGGATGCTTTCCCTCTACCTAAGCATAGACACTTGTGCTTAGTGCCACTCAGATATCTCAAAATCATCTTGACCGCTTCCCAATGTTTCTTGCTGATTAGACATATATCTGCTCACAACTCCCACTGCAAATGCAATGTCTGATCTTGTAGCTACCGTAGCGTACATGAGACTACCAACAGCAGACTGTAGGGAATTTTGGTCATGAATTCCTTTTCCTCATTTGATTTGGGGCAATCATCCTTGCTCAATTTCACATATGTGGGTAAAGGTGTACTCAATGCCTTCCCACCCTGCATATGGAACCGGTGAATTACTTTGGATATGTACTCACTTTGAGACAAGTAAATGCATCTTTTACTCCTATCACGAGTAATGTGCATGCCAAGAATATGTTTGGCATCCCCCAAATCCTTCATATCAAATGTCTGACTCAACTTCTTTTTGAGAATTGAGAAATCATGAGAGGACTTCCAAGCAATCAACATATCATCGACATAAAGTATCAAGCATATCAAGCTGCCATCTGAGCATCTCTTTGTGTAAAGACAATGATCCTCATTGCTTTGAGAATAGCCTTGAGACTTCATAAAAGCATCAAACTTTTGGTACCATTGTCTAGGGGACTGTTTAAGTCCATACAAGCTCTTCTTAAGCTTAGAAACTAGAATTTCCTTGCCAAGAACTACATAACCCTCTGGTTGTTCCATATAGATCTCATCTATAAATTCTCCATGCAAGAAAGCAGTTTTCACATCCATTTGGACTAGCTCTAAGTCCTCCATTGCAATGAATCCAAGCAACATGCGCAGGGTAGTCATCTTGACCACTCGAGAGAAGATTTCCTCGAAATCAACACCATGTTGTTGCTTAAAACCCTTTGCAACAAGTCGTGCTTTATACTTTGGAGAAGCACTATCTAATGTGAATTTCAGTTTATATACCCATTTACATGGTAAAGCTTTCCTTCCCTTTGGCAAAGGTACTAAATCCCAAGTACCATTCTTGTGAATAGACTCCAACTCACTCTTCATGGCACGCTCCCACTTGACATGATCCTCTAGATTCTGCAAAGCCTCTTTGTAGCAAGAAGGCTCACCGACATCTATTAGCATAACAAAATCTAAACCTGTAACATATCTATCAGGTGGATGTGAGACATGCACAGAATGTCTAAATGGTTGTTGAAGAAGAATATGTGCAGACTGATATGAATGGACATTTTCTTGAACATCCCTATGTGCAGCATTTTTATGCATGCTAACGAGAGGACTAGTATCCTCAAACACCATCTTCTCACTTCAACCTCCTTAATGGGCTGTTTATGCATCTTAGACTCATTGAAATGGACATCACTACTTCTGATCACTGACCGTGTTTGAGGATCCCATAAGTGATATCCAAATTGTCCTTCTCGACCATATCCAATAAAAATGCATTTCTTTGACTTATGATCCAACTTTTGTCTAAGATTCTTTGGTATATGAACATATGCTTCACACCCAAAAACTCGAAGATGATCATAATATGGTGGCTTCCCTGTCCATAATTCTCATGCCACTTTCAAACCTTTGGCAGTACTAGGTGAAATGTTAATCACATGAACTGCAGTCAATACTGCTTCTGCCCAAAAACCTTGTGAGAGGTTTGCATGATGCAACATAGGGACTACTCTATCTTGAATAGTTCTATTCATCCTCTTAGCTACACCATTGTGTACTGGGGTTTAAGGATTTGTAAACTCTCTACGAATCCCTCTAGACTGACAAAAAAGGCTGAATCCATGTGAGGTATACTCACCCCACTATCTGAATGTAAAGCCTTAAGCTTAGTTCCTTTTTCAGTCTCAACTCAAGCAAGCCATTTTTTGAAAGTAGGGAATACCTCATCCTTCCATTTGATAGGATATACCCAAACTTTTCTAGTAGCAAAATCTATGAAAGTGACAAAGTAAAGAGAACCACCTAAGGACCTAGTCGGCATAGGACCACACACATCTGTATGAACGAGATCTAAAGGTTGAATTGAAGAGTCAATGTGCATTCTATGCACATTTCTAGTTTGCTTTCCATATTGACAATGCTCACAAAATCAAAAATCGGAGAAACATAACACAGGTAAGTAGCCAGAACGAGAAAGATTTTCCATTCCACTATGAGATATATGGCCCAAACGACCATGCCAAATACAATCCATAGGCTGTTCAGTAACAGCTAACAAGTGTTCTTTCTAGGATACGAATAAAGGATAAAGTGAGCCAACTTTGCCTCCTTTTGCAATAACCATATTGCCCTTTGATATGCGAAAGGACTCAACATAGAAGACCACCTTGTAACCAAGGTCATCAAGTTGACCAACTGACATCAAACTGCGTGATAACTAAGGTACATGGCATACATTATGCATAGTAAATTTTGAACCATCAATGAACTGCACAACCACATTTCCAATCCCCACAACATCACACTAGTAAGAATCACCAAGTCTCACGGTACCAAGAGACTTTGCTGCATAATTAGAGAACCATTCTCTATGTGGCGTCACATGGAAAGAAGTACTAGAATCTAGCAGCCAGGTGTGGGAAAGAGAATCAACCATAAGAGCCTCAGTTGGCACATTACTATCAAGTGTCAACACATCAGCATCATCAGAAATAGCATTAATTTCTTCAATCTTCACAGTCAAAGTAGATGGTGCAGGTAACTGTTTAACATGCCTATCAACATTATGTCCTTTACCTTTAGCATTCTTTAATTGCATAACCGTCTTTCTTCATGTGTCTTTTCTTATGACAATAATGGAATTCAATATCCCTCTTCCTTGATTTACTTCTACTCTTATTCCGCTGACCATTCTTTTCCTTGTTCTTGCTCCTGCCACATTGTTGATTCTTTCCTTGGTAAGAATCACAAACATTATATGCATCTCCACTCTGAGTGCCAACCATAGATTTTCTACAAATCTCCTCACTCAAGAGTGCTTCAAATATGTCATCATAGACGAGTTTACCACTAGGTACACTATTGCTAATAGCTGTGCAAAATGTATCGCATGATGAAGGCAAGGTGCATAACAACAATACTGCTTTCATTTCATTATCCATATCCATTTTCTGAGCCTGTAATGAGAGAATATAGCATCAAACTCATTTAGATGAGCAACAACACTATCTGTGTCCATACAAAGGTCATATAATTTTCTCATCAGATAAACTTTATTTGATGATGTCTCTTTTTCATATGTATTGCATAACTTCTTCCGAAGCTCCTCTGCACCTTCACAGTCTAATACTGTAAAGTAAACATTATCTGCCAAGTGCAAGCGAATGGTAGACCTGGCCATTTCATCTAACTCATTCCAATCATCTTCATCCATGTCAGCAGCCTTCTTCGAAATTCCATTTATTGGCTTTCATTGCCTCCTTTGAATCAGCACATATTTAATTTGATTCTACCATAGAGCAAAGTTTGTGCCATCAAATTTTCGAATCTCAAAGTGGTCTTTGCCCTGCAAGTTATAGCTCCTCCTCGGAACACTAGCACTAGACCCTGATCCATTGGATGTGCTTGAGACCTCTGATGCCATGATGGTAGAGAATTGAATGAAATGATAATGGAGCTAGAAGAGTCCAAACACCAACGAATAAGTGTATCAAGGAGTAAATCGACCACTATATAGTTGACAAAACCAAAAATGTGGAAAAATTTTGGCAAAGTATCCTCTGCAAAATGAGCATATGACCAGTGTCAAAATATCATAAAATTGCAAGTATTGACATGTTTGCTTGCATAGTGAATCACTGACTCCACTGCATATAATCAATTACCCAATAGAGCCCAACTAGGCTTATCGAGCACCTATGAACAACTATCATACATCTCCTATGGCGAGGCTGGGTAAGTCTTCCACCTGCATCACCAAAGAGACCCCAACATCTGGGTGTCTCCTAGTTAAGAAAACCTCACCACGGCCCTCTTTATCAAATGTAAAAGGCTTTATGCAAAGAACATAACCGCTATATCAATGACCACATGGACGTACATAAGTGGTATCCACAGATGCGTACATAATGTGTATGTGCTCAATGTATGCAGTAAAATGACACTACAAGGCTGAATGCACAGCCCAAAAACCAACCAATAACACCTATAAGTGTCTGTCAACTCTGATGTTTTGACTCAAAAAACCTGCATAAATTTGCAGCGGTTGCTCCCACCAAGACTAAAATCTTTCAAGAAACCTATAGTTTTACGAGTGTGGCTGAAAACACAGCCCCAAAGGTTGATATTTATTGTCGGAGTACAAAGAACACTCTTCTTGATGTTCCTAGACTTGTGTGAAGAAAAATATGTGCAAAAGTACTCCAAAATGGTTCCAAAAGACACCCAAAAATGCTTCAAAAATAGGTTTTGAAAGCAAAGAATGAAGCTTTGAGGGACCAAAACATGTTCAAGGTAATGTCAACCTTAGTCTTTCCCCTTCTTCAGACACCACAAGAGTGTATCTTAGTGGCAAGAGATTGCCACAGTTAAGCAAGCTCTGGGGGGAACAATATTGGGATGGGTGACCTCCCGAGAAGTATCAGGAACCTCTATCTTCCTTGATCATTGAGGTCCTCCCTCAAGCACAACCAACGGTGTCGACGGTGACTTCGGTGACTCAGATGACAAGGTATGCTAAGGTCTATGCCTTGGTCACCGCCTTAGTTGTAAGCCTCGAGGAGGGGGGAGGGGGGAGGGGGGGTGCTCGCTTCGCTCGCACAAAAGGAACAAAGCTTTTTGTGTCGAACTTCTCTGATACCAGTGAAGTAACTCAATGGTGATGCACCACAGTGCGCTCTCCTTCTTGAGAGCTCCATGATGATATGCTCAGGGTAGAAACCCCAGCTCCTAAGGCCGCACAGAGTACTGCACACAAATGTTGTAGAATACACAGAAAACACAGTACACAGGGAGCATGAAGATAGACTTCTTAGGTCTTACAAATGCGTTCAAACTTACAGTCTGTGACTGACCAGGCCACTATATGTTTTATTAAAAACCATACACAAGGAAGTGTTCGGTGGCCATTTGGCCTTTCACATGGACACTAACGGTAACAGAAAGACCTCTCACTTTTGCTTTACTAGAGGATGCAAAAGAATGTGAAGGATGTCCGAAGGAAAGCTACAGAAGCTTCCTTTCAAGAAGCATGGATATATCACAACTGCTAGAAAATTACAAAGCATACATGTATATGTGAATGGATCTATGAGAGTACATTTTTGTGATATTTATAGATGGTTTCTCCATATATTCATGGATTTTTGGTCCTAAAGCAAAGTCAAAAGTATTCACAACATTTAAGAAGTTTTTAGCTAGGGTCGAGAATGAAAGTTAGTCTAATGTCTAGATTTTGAGAAGTGATAGAGGAGGAGATTATTTGTCAAAAGACTTCAACTCTTCTCTGGGAGACAAAGGAATCTCTCATCAACTAACCATTGTCTATACTCTAGAAAAAATTGGTGTTGTAGTGAGGAAGAATAGGACACTTGTTGAAATGATGCATAATATGATGTCCTCTAAAGAACTTTTACCTAATTTGTGGTTTGATGTACTCTACAAAACAAAGCACATTCTGAAAAAGTCTTCCACAAAAGCTTTAAGATCTATTACTCCTTATAAATCTTATTATGGGATGAAACCTAATGTGAATTGAGAAGAGGGATCATGGTAAACTAGATTTTAAAGCAATAGTCATTGGCTATGCAATTGAAAGTAAAGGATATAGGTTTTATGCACCTGAGACACATGATATTCTACTCTCACACAATGCTTACATTGCAGAAAGTTAGATATATGATAGACATGCAGATATTCCAGACTTCATAAAGGAAGATGATTATGCATTTTCAAAACAAACTTGTTTGCTTATAATCAGCCCTATAGCGAGGGTGTAAAGGTTACATGTGATAAAGGTCAAGAGAAAGTTGTTGCTCCCACTCCACCGCTATCTATATCTCTAACTTCATCTATTTCTCCATTACCTCTTGATGTACTAACTTATGAAGTTGGAGAAACCTCTTAAGTATATGAAGAAAGAGCTGCTAATGAATGAAAGCTTTCATCAGTAGCCCAAAAACTTTCAAAATGGTATGTAAACACTCTACATGATAGTGGGATGAAGCCTTTTAAAGGAATAACAAGAAGTCACAAAGATTAGATAGATCAAGTAAATTGTTGAGAGCATTTTGAGATCAACAATATTATTGCTCTAACTTCAGTTGAATACGAACCTTATAGTATCATGCATACATTACAGAGTCCTGCCTGGAAGAAGGCAATGCAAGAGATGATTGATTCTATACATAAGAATCATACATGGAAGCTATGTGAGTTACCAAAAGGTAAGAAAGCAATTGACGTCAAGCTGATTTTCAAGATCAAAAGAAAATTTAAATGGTAGTACTGATGGGTATAAAGCCAAACTTGAAGTCAAAAGCTATGCACAAAAGAAAGAAATTGATTATGATAAAAAACTTGCACCTACCTCTAGAATGACCATAGTCAGAACAATACTTTCACTTGCTTAATTTTTTAGTATGAAAGTATACCAATTAGATATCAAGGCAAATTTTCTGAATGATGATCCACATAAATATGTCTACATTCAACAACCAGAAGGTTTTGAAGAGATAGGTAAAAAAACTTAGTATGCAAACTTGTCAAAGCACTTTATGGTTTGAAGCAATCACCAAGAGCTTGGTATGGAAAGATGAATTTGTACCTATTATCTATTGGCAAGCACTTTATGGTTTGAGGCAATCACCAAGAGCTTGGTATGGAAATATACATTTGTACCTATTATCTACTGGCTTTGAAAAACTTAGATGCAACTCCCACCCTCTATATTAAAATAGAGCTAGATGTATTGATTCTAATCATTATCTATGTGGATGATATGATCATGATAGGTCCCAAGGATTCATACCTTCTATTTTTTAAGTCACAACTCAAGCATACATTCGATGTTGATGACCTTTGGATTGTACATTACTACTTAGGCTTTGAATTCGAATTCAAGAATGATAATATCTATATGATACAATAGTAATACATTGAGAAACTTTGAAACAAGTTTGAAATGATAGCTCCATTGGAAAGTAGTATAGAGGGTATTCAAATATTTGAAGGGAACTTCAAATTATGCTATGGTATCTCCAAACTCACAACACAAAGGGTTTTCAAATTTAGATTGGGCATGTGATAAAGACACAAGAAGAAGTACTAGTTAATATTCTTTATTGGAGATTGCCTCATATCATGGCTATCCAAGAAACAACCAACCTTAGCTACCTCATCAAGTGAAGGAGAATATAAAGTAGCATTTGCACCTATAATTGAAGCAATTTGGTTAGAAAAAATTCTGAGCTATCATGATATTCATGTTTATCTACCAATGCAGATATTTTCAAATAGTCAAAGTGCTATAACTATTGCAAAGAATCTTGTTCATTATGCCTGGATAAAAAAATTATACCTATAAGTGAGAATTTTGTAGACATACTTACCAAACCATTATATTGAGATAGAAATGAGAAGTTATGTAGATGTTTGGACCTTATGCCATTATGAAATTGAGGGAGGGATTGTTGGAAAACAATGTGAGAATATCCTAAAATTGTAATAATTCTAGCAACTATAATGATGGACTTCTAGTTTCCAAGGACTTGTGGAACATCGTCAATGGCAAGTACCCTAGGCCAAGAGAAGCAGAGAAAAATGTGGCTTCTTCATCTAAGAGGGTTGCTACCCCAATTTTTGCCAAGTAGCCTAAAGGAGAAGAAGAGGAGATTACATCTTTATCCATAGATAAGAGCAAAATGCATATTCAACCTTCAGAAGAGCAATCCAAAATGGATTCAAGAGATGCATAAGTGCTCCCATTTATTGATATGGGAGTCAAGAGGCATATTATTCTACAAATCAGTTCATGCAGAACCTCTCATCAAGCTTGGTTGGAATCAGAGAATCTTTATTAGAGTAGGAATGCTGCTAGGAAAGCTCACCTCAAGAGAGACTTAGCCAACACAAGGATGAAAGATGATGAATTAGTTTCTTCACACATTGTGAAACTCAAAGACTTAAGAGATTAGTTACTTAATGTTCGAATCATAATTCATGATGATGAGATGGTGAATACTCTCCTAAAATAATTTCCATCTACTTATAAATCATTTACTAATTCTCTTTCTCTCTACAAGAGATAGAGAAGCTATGGTATCATGATCTTAAGGGAAGAAGAAGAAGGAGACAACAAAGATGGAGAAGACGTGTCAGCATAATAAGAAGGAAACTAAGGCTTCTACTTCTAAATCTTCAACCACTTCTTCTACTATATCTAGTTCCAATACTTATGTCACTCCAAACGAGAAAATAACATCCACTTCATCCACCTCAAAGAATATGGCACTATTGCAAGAAACTTGGGCATTACATAACAGAATGTAGATAGAGGTGTTGGGTGTGTGTAGAAGTGTGAGAGTCACATGAGAAGCACACACAAGGAGCACAAACACAGCAAGACATATGGAGAAGACGGATGATTGGAATAGCTCTTTCTATTGACAATGAGTTGAAGTGAAGTAAGAGTTAAATTATATCCCTAAGTACAAAGTACCACCACATATGAGTGAATCATGTATGTGGTAACATGGGGACAAAACCTCTAGCCAGCACTAGAGTAAAAAGTGCCCATGTATAGGGAAAAGGTTCACATCAAAGCTACTCGAGGAACACATAAGTGTAACAAATCCCCCTGGAGCGAATGATGTGAACACATACAAGGAGTGACAAATGAGCCCCCACAAGGTAATAAGCCTAAAGATTTTTGAAAAGCTTCAAAATTTTCCCATGGAAGAGCTTTGGTGAATATGTCTGCCATATTATCTTGTGTAGGCACATATACCAAATCAATATCTCTTGCATGAAGCCGCTCTCTTACATAGTGATAATACGCCTCAATATGTTTGGTCCATGCATGAAACACTGGGTTTTCTTCAATAGCCAAAGCACTCTGACTATGAGTGAGAGTATGCGTAGCAGCATCAATCTCCATGCAAAGATCCATCAATAGGCGTCTTAACCATACACACTCCACTGTAGCTATGAAAAATGCCCTGTACTCAACTTCACAACTCAATTTTGCCATTGTAGGTTGCTTCTTACTCAACGAAGATATGCATGAGTCTCCAAGGAAAAAGCAATTACCACTAGTGGACATGCGAGTATCATAACAACTAGCCCAATCACTATCTGTAAAAGCACGCAAGCATGGCTGAATATCTCTGCCATAAAAGAGACCTAAGCTCAAAGTGCCTCTGAGATATCTAAACACACATTTTGTTGCTTGCCAATGCTTAGTGCCAGGGCTATGCATGAATCGACTCAACTGGGAAACTGCATACTATATATCCAGCCTTGTGTTGCATGCATATATAAGACATCCCATAGCTTGCTGATAAAGAGAAGTGTCAAATGCATCACTGGAATCCTCAATTGAGAATCTAAATCCTGTCTCAACTAGTGTGGAAATTGGCTTGCAATCCTCAAAGTCAAAATGCTGAAGTAGTTTTTCAACATACTTTGCTTGATGCATAACAATTCCCCCCTCAATGGATACAAACTGGATGCCAAGATAGTAGCTCAAAAGACCAAGAGAAGTGACATCAAAAGTATGCTGCAAATCAGCCATAAGAATTTCAAGTTTTGCATCGCATGATCCAGTCAAGAGCATGTCATCGACATAAAGAACAAACACTATAAGATCAGCCCCATTTTTGTGTGCATAGAGTGTGCTTTCAATTGGACTACATGTGAAGCCAAGAGCAATCAAGTGCTTATGTATTTTGTCATACCATGTACATGGAGCTTGCTTGAGACCATACAAGGCTTTATGCAAGTGACAAACCATATGCTCTTTCCCTTTCATAAGAAATCCAAGAGGTTGCTTCACATAGAACTCTTCTTGCAAATCACCATTCAAGAAGGCTGTTTTTATGTCCAATTGATGCACTTTCCAACCTTGATGGGCAACCAATGCAACCACAGTACAAATGGTAGTCATGCATGAAGTAGGTGCAAAAGTTTCCTCATAGTCAATGCCATATTGTTTCTTATATCCTTTGGCAACCAATCTAGCTTTGTAGCGATCAATGCTACCATCAGACTTTCTCTTAATGTTGTAAACCCACTGTACCAATGACATTCTTTCCTTTTGGTAATTCACATAACTCCCAAGTACCATTCCTATGTATGGAATCCATTTCTGATTGCATAGCACTCATCCATTGTGAATCATCACATGTATCTTCAAAAGTAAGTGGCTCTTCATTACATGCTTTTGCAATAAGAGAAACATCCACAAAATTACTTGATGCATGGTGAGAGCTTGATCTTGTTCTACCAAGTAAAGGTGCAATCAATTTGTTGTCGTACAAAGTTTGTTTCAGCCACTTTGGCATAGTTTGTGCACTCTTGATAGACATATGTTCATTATGTAATACATCATCAACATGTACATCATGGGTGGGCTGAATTTCATGGTCATTTTCAATCATATTTTAGTATATTTGTTGGTTATAGTGCTGAAAGTAAGGGATATCATTTGTACCATCCATTGACAAACACAATTATTGTGAGTCGAGATGTAGTATTTGCTGAAAATTCAGTTTTTACTCTACTTGAATGCCAAAAATAGCCAACAGTTAGCTCACAAGATGTGTTCGATACACTCTTGCCTTTGTTCCAAAATGGTGCGCTTGACTATGGCCATGTAGACCAGTCACTTGAGGCTCAAAGGGCTGAAAAGTTTCAGCCAAATAGGGCTCAAAATGCAGAGAATTTCCAGCCAAACATGGCTAAAAGTTTTTAACCAAAAATTGTCAAAACTTCTAAAAATTTCCAGTTGCATATGGTTGAACCATACATCGTGCCATTTCAAGTAAAGTTCTATTTTTACATTCGGAAACACCATTTTTCTGAGGTATATATGGCACTATACATTGGTGTGAAATACCTCTTTCATGAAGAAAAGCATTAAATGCATGTGACATGTATTCACCACCACGATCCATGCGTAGAGTCAAAAGCTTTTGTGAAGAAAATTTTTTAGCCATAGTTAAAAATGCTTTGAAGCAAGAAAATACCTCATTCTTTGCTTTCATAGGATATACCCATGTATGGAGAGTAGCATCATCAATGAAGGCAACAAAATATACATGCTTCCCAAAAGATGGAGTCTTGACAGGACCACATACATCACTCTGAACAAGCTGCAATTTTCTTGTAGTATGTGTATGACTATCTTTTGGAAAAGAAGCACGATGCATTTTTCCAAGAATGCAACCTTCACATGCATGCTTTTCAATGGACTCAATTGTAGGCAAACCAATAATCATGTCTTTCTTTTGCAAATAGAGCAAACTATTGAAGTCCAAGTGACCAAAACGAGCATGGCAAAGCTCCATTTCAGCCATGGAAGAAGTATGAGCAACTAAGGCATTCGAGGCAGCCCTCTTGTATGTATCCATGCGATACAAACCATTGCATAATGTACTGGACATCACGATAATATCACCATTGTTGAAATCATGAACAATACACTTATCATTAACAAATTGTACATGAAGTCGAGCTTTGGCAATCAACAAAACCGAAATTAAGTTCTTCTTTATACCAAGTACATACAATGCATTTTTCAAGAGAATCACACCTCCATTTGTAGCCATAAGCTCAATTTCTCCTACTCAAATGATAGGATAAGAGGCATTGTTTGCACACACCACATGTCCTCCTTTAGGTGCATTTTTCAAAGAGACAAAATATCTTTTGCATGATGCTATGTGCTTTGAAGCACCACTATGAAAAAACCAATCCGAATCAGCCTCACTCACAACCATACATTTAGAATGCATAGATGCATCATAATGACATGTAACAATACATGCGCAAAATTCTTGAGCCATGTTAGCTTCATCATTCTTTGCATTTGCTGAATTTTCAACAATCGACATACAAAGAAGCAAGAGTTTACCATGCTTGTCTTGATGTAGAACATGACCCAATGTGTGGAACTATATGATGCTTCACAGATAGCGCAATCAATGCATGAGCTTGAGCATATTTTCCATCCCATCTAAGGTGCTCCTATGTAGGTGGAGAAGGAGAAAGCACTGTACTTGAATAAGAAGCTCCATCTATGACAATAGACTATGAAGTAGAAGAACCTGCCGGTCTTCGATCTACATTTGCCACTATGATCCAAAGTTGTTTTGCAACAAGAACATGCTTCATCATGTAATACCACATCGGATAGTTGGTCCCATCAAGCTTATCTTCAGCTTGAAGCATGCCAAACAAGTCCTTACTGCCCGCCATTTCATTAAAGAACAAGAATGTGACAAAATCTTTACTTTGACGAAAGTTGAAATGAGTGCTGAAATTTCAGCTCACAAACTGTCATTTTAATGGCAATTTTGAGTGCACTAATGGCTTCGAAATGGGGATAAAACCTTAGTGCAACTGATGAAAATGTTTCTTGCTGTTGAAATTCACTATTCTATGCTCCGAAGTCGATTTGCACTTTTAAAAGTGCACGTGCTGCAACACGAAAAACTGAAACTTGAGAAGGATCTCAACCTGCTTTGATACCATTGTTGGATGTGTGTAGAAGTGCAAGAGACACATGAGAAGCACACACAAGGAGCACAAATGCAACAAGACATATGGAGAAGACGGATGGCTAGAATAGCTCTCTCTATTGACGACAAACTGAACTGAAGTAAGAGATGAATAATATCCCTAAGTACAAAGTACCACCACATATGAGTGAATCATGTATGTGGTAACATGGGGGAAAAACCTCTAGCCAACACTAGAGTAAAAAGTGCCCATGTATAGGAAAAAGGTTCACATCAAAGCTACTCGAGGAACACATAAGTGTAACAAGAGGATCCTTAATGAGAAGAAAAGATTATGAAGAAATAATGCTGAAGAAAGTTCAAGAATAAGTTTTCAAATAAAGAATCATATGCATGTTTCGATATTGAAGAAGTAGCCTTTGATCAAGCAACATTACATGAAGTCTCATAAAATCCCTGGATCTTTGATTTTGGTTCTACTAAGCATATGATGGTTTGCAAGAAGATATTCTCATCCCTTACTAACTCTATAGGAGGAAGGGTGACAATAACAGATGGTCATGATTTGGATATTGTAGGTGTTGGAGAAGTAAACATAGAACCCAGAGCAAGAGGAAACTTTATTATGTCTAATGTTCTATATGTACCAGAAATGCATAAGAATTTGCTATCCATTTCTACTTCTTGTTATATTTTACAAGGATATATGTAAGAGAAATTCATGTTGAATCCTCACCCCAAATAAGGAGTAGTGCCTTTTGCAAGGAGAAAACAGAAGTGGAATGTTTGTACTGTCCAAAATTAGTCATGCAAATGTTTCTAGGTCTTCTAGACCTAAGGAAAAGATGAAGTTATGGCATGCTAGAATTGGTCAAATAAGTTACATAGCTCTCAAGCCCATTAAAGATCAAGATATGATGGAGAGCCATCTCACTTTTGCTTTAGCAGATGATGTAGAAGCATGTGAAGGATACAAGCTACCTTTCAAGAAGCATGGATATCACAACTACGAGGTAATTACATATTATACATTCATATGTGAATGGATCTATGGAAGTAGATTCTATTCAAGTATTCAAATATTTTGTAATATTTGTAGTACACACCAAAAACCACATGCTTAACAGATCTTCCACAAAAGCTTTAAAGGCTATCAATCCTTATGAAGCTTATTATGGGTAGAAGCCTAATGTGAATTACATTAAAATTTTTAGATCTCCAACCTATGTTCACATTGGGAAGAAGGTTTGTGGTAAACTAGATGTCAAAGCAATATTCATTGGCTTTGCAATTGAAGTAAAGGAAATAGATTTTATGTACCAAAATCAGGTGATATTCTACTCTCACATAGTGCTTACACATGCAGATATTCAAGAATTAATAAAGGCAGATGATTATGCATTTTCAAACCAAATTTGGATGCTTAGATTTAGCCATGTAGGAGGGTGAACAACCTTCTAAAACCCTAAAGGTTACACCTAATAAAGGTAAAGAGAAAATTGTTGCTCCTACTCCACCACTATCTACATCTCCAACTTTCTCTATTTCTTCATTAACTCTTGATGTACCGACTCATGAAGTAGGAGAAACCTCTAGAGCACCTAAAGAAAGAGTTGTAGATGAACTAGAAATTTCACTAATATTCCAAAAAAATCCAAAATGTTATGTAAAAACTCTATAGGATAGTGGGATTAAGCCATTTAAAGGAAGAACAAGAAGTGAGACAGATCAAACAGATCAAGTAAATTATGCAGATCATTTTGAGATCAACAATATTATTGCACTAGCTTTACTTGAAGATGAAACTTCCAATGTGAAAGATGCATTACATATTCTTGTTTGGAAGAAAGCAATGCAAGAGGAGATTGATTCTATACATAAGAATCAAACATGGAAGGTATGTGAGTCAGCAAAAGGTAAGAAAGCAATTGGTGTCAAGTGGATCTTGAAGATCAAAAGAAAAGCAGATGGTACTATTGATAGGTGCAAAGCCAAACTTGTAGTCAAATGTCATGTACAAAATAAAGGAATTTACTATGATGAAACATTTTCACCTACATCTAGAATGACCATAGTCAGAATAGTACTTTCACTTGTTGTATTTTTTTCGATTGGAAAGTATACCAGTTATATATCAAGACAAATTTTCTAAATGGTGATCTACATGAAAATTTCTTTATTCAGCAACCAAAAAGTGAGAATGAGTGCCAGTCTAAGATCTAGATTTTGAGAAATGATAGAGGAGGAGAGTATTTGTCAAAAGACTTCAAGTCTTTTCTAGAAGACAAAAGAATCTCTCATCAAATAACTATTGCCTATACTCTTGAACAAAATGATGTTGCAAAGAGGAAGAATAGGAGACTTGTTGAAATGATACAAATATAATTTCCTTAAAGAAAATTTCACCTAAATTTTGGTTTGATGCAATACACATAGCAAAACAAATTCTTAGTAAGCCTTGCACACAAGCTTTAAAGGTTATTACTCCTTATGAAGCTTATTATGGGCTGAAGCCTAATGTGAATTACCTCAAAGTTTTTGGATCTCTAGCCTATGTTCACATTGACAAGAACAATCATGGTAAACTGAATGTCAAAGAAATAAAATAAATATTCATTGGCTATGCAATTGAAAGTAAACAATACAGGTTCTATGTACCTAATCTATGTGATATTTGTTGATATATTTAGGTAGTGATGTGTGTGAACACTCTAGGACCGTCGAGGCACTTTTTTCCCCTCTTTAGGAGGTTTTTTCCCCCCGGATTGTATATATGCCTATTGCCCTAACGGGCTACTTATCTTTGTACATTCTAGTGGTAATACACTCAGCATTGTGTGTTGTGCTCCAAGCTTCTTCTTCTTCCTTGTGCTGTTCACATGCTTCTGCAGTCTAACTCCAACAATTGGTATCAAAGTAGGTTGCCGCTTCATCTAGGGTGTTGTCTACACCTCTCCAGTTGTAGTCTCAGAATCACACAAAATTCGATAAGCATACTCAAGGTGCTGAAATCGTGGTCTGAGCTCATTTTGGCCTCCAAATGCACTATCGTAGCGCTTGTGTAGGCTATTTCATCTTTTTGTGCCAAAGGTATATACTAGTTTTGGTTTGACAATATAAGTGTCTTGAAGTTTGCTACAATTTTAACACAATTTTTTAGGGCAATTCTCTTCAACTTTTTGAGATATAGTCAATTTTTTGCATCAAGGTATTTTAGTCATCGGCCATGGCTGAAAGCAGTGATGTATTCCATATGTAAGGATAAGTTGAGGATAAGTTGGATGGTACCAACTACCCATTAAGGGATTATATAATGCGTCATGTATTGGTCGCAAAAGGACTATGGAATATTGTGTTGAGTGTTGAAAGACATCCTGTTACACCTGCGAATATAGGTACTACAAATACAGGTGTTGGAGCTGATGGAGATGATGTCGAAGATGATGATATTCTGTAGATTCCTGTTCGTGCTACTGTTTCTATTGCACCTACTATAAAAACAATTTGTTGGGATGGCAGAGATGCTCAAGCACATGCATTGATAGCTTTGTCTGTCAAACGTGCCATTACTCCTCATATTCGCTTTTGCAGACAGCTAAGGATGCTTGGGATACACTTATCACATTGTACCAGGCTAGGAATGAGGCTCGTGTTGCTTACCTCCGAAAACAATTGGAGAGTGATCACATGAATGAAGGTGATTCTATGGACAATTTTCTCACAAAGATCAAGGATTTGAAAGAATAGTTGATTTCTGTTGATGAAGTTATACTAGATAGCTCACTTGTGCAGACCATTCTAAATGGTCTTCCTGACTCATATCAAAGTTTTGCTTTTACTCTTCGTTTGATGATGAAAAGCAATCCAAATGCCTTATCATTTGAGGAGTTAGTCTTTGTTCTGTTGCAAGAAGATCAGTCTAGGCAGAACAGGTCCATCATGCGAGTTGCAGATCAAGCTTTCCTGGCTAGTCAAAAGGGCAAAGGTAAATGGAGTTGTTCTACTAGTAAGCAGAAATCCACAAATGCTGCACATTCAAAGAAGGAAGACAAAGATGAGAATAAATTAGAAAAGTAGAAATCATTTTGCTAATATTGTAAAGCAAATGATCATGTCATTAAGAGCTCTCTAAAAGTGGTTGCTAAAGAGGCAAAGAAGAAAGAGGCCGGAATGGTTGTTGTAGAGGCCTCTACATAAAAAACAAAGTATGCTAATCTTGTGCAGGATGAAGAATGGACATTTACTACTGTTTGCAGTTTTGACCCATCTTCTCATGAGAAGTGCATGTCTGCAGTAGACTCAGATGTTTGGTACTTTGATAGTGGGGTGACCAAACATATTACCTCGCAACACAGTTTCTTCTCTTCACTCAAGCCTGCCCCTACAGGGAATATTGTTACATGTGCCAACAAATCCTCTTATCATGTTATGGGAGTTGGTAAGATCATTTTGACTACTGCTGATGGTAGTTTTTTCACTTTGTCAGATGCTTTATTTGTGCCAAGGATCAAGAAAAATCTGTTATCAGTTTTTGCATTAACCAAGATTGACTTGGTTGTGAAATTTGTTGATGACATATGTACAATTCATGATCTGTCAAATGGTGATGTCATTATTATGTTTGGCATTTTATGTCGTGGGCTATATAAGATCATACACTATGAAAGATCTGTAAATGATTTGGCATGTGTAGTATATGATTCCCAGGCTATGTCAGATGCAAAGCTTTGGCATGCATGCTTTGGTCATCTGAATTTTGCTAGTTTGCTATGCTTGTAGAAATCTGAAACGGTGTCCTCTTTGCCCAAACTTGAGGCACCTAGAAAAAATGTTTGTGAAGGCCTTATTTTGGGAAAAATGCAATGTTCCTCCTTTCCAAAAGATGGTTCCATTCAGGCTACTCAAAAATTCAAGCTTGTACATAGTGATGTCTATGGTCCTATGCAGACACGTTATTTTAGGAACTATCTTTACTTCGTGACTTTCATCGATGATTTTTCAAGGCATGCATGGGTATATCCATTGAAGGCAAAGTCTAAAGTGTTTATCTGCTTCAAAAAGTTTCTAGTTTTGGCTGAAAATCTTTCAACATGTAAAATGGGAACCCTCCATTCTGATCAAGGGGGATATATGTCTTCTGACTTTAATGCATTTCTGCCTGAATGTGGGATAAAACATCAATGTATAGTGCCATATACACCTCAACAGAATGGAGTTTCTGAACAAAAGAATAGGTCACTCATGGAGATGGCGAGGTGTATGGTCAAGAGTTAGGCTTTAGCACATAGTTTCTGGCTTGAGGTTGTTATGTGTGCAACATATGTACTGAACAGGTATCCCACTAAACTGCTATAGTTTATCACTCCATATGAGGCTTGTCATGGCCGCAAGCCATCTATTGCTCATCTGCATGTTTTTGGTTGCCTGGCATATGCATTAGTGCCTGAACAACATTGCAAAAAAATTGGATGATAAAGTAGTAAAATGTATTTTTGTTGGGTATAGTTCTGAAAGTAAAGGCTATCATTTGTATCATCTACAGACTAAATGCATTTTGGTTAGCCGGGATGTTGTTTTTGTGGAAGATGCTATTCAACCATTGCTTTCATGTACTAAGGAGACATCTGTTAGCTCCAAAGACATGTATGATACTTTGTTGCTTCTTTTTACAGGTGGACAGTCTAGTGTTGGTCCTAATGAGGCAACTTCTCAACCTTTGCATGTTTCATGTAATGATGCATATCATTCCATTTCTGATGCAGATTTACATGATGCACTTGTTGATGAGAGATCTGATATTGAGCATGCAAAAACTATGCCAAAATGGTTGGTGCAGACCTTGCGTGACACCAAATCAGATGCCCTTCTGTCATATCATACTTGATCAAGCTCTTGTAGTGCATCTTTCGCATCAGATTGCTATGCTATGGCTGCCTCTAGTCTCTGTGATGAGACTGATCCCATTTCATTTGATGAAGAACAGAATTCAAAACATTGGATGGCTACAATGCAATCTGAATATGATGTTATCCTCCTAGCATCATATTCCTCCTAGCAAAAAGGCCATTATCACTTAGTGGGTATACAAGCTAAAGCGCAATCTTGATGGAACAGTTGAGAGGTATAAGGCTAGGCTTGTTGCAAAGGGTTATGTGCAAGAAGGAGGCATTGATTTTGATGAAACCTTTGCTCCTACTTGCCAAATGACTATTGTTTGTAGCATCTGTGCACTTGAAGCTCATGATGGTTGAAATGTACATAAGTTGGACATTAAAACAAAATTTTTGAATGGTGACTTGCATGAAGAAGTGTATGTTTTTCAGTCGCATAGCTTTGTGCAAAAAGGGCATGAAAACCAGGCGTGTAGGTTAAAGAAGGCATTATATGGTTTAAAGCAAGTGCCACATGCTTGGGTTTTGAGAACAGTCTAACTCAAAGCACCTTATATGTTAAGTGTGGTAATGATGTGATTCTGATCATTTTGGTGTATGTTGATGACATGCTGCTCATTGGTCCTCATGACATGCATATTGCTGATTTTAAGGCTGATTGGCATGCCTTATTTGAGATATCCGATTTGGGGCATTTGCATCACTATTTGGGCATTCAATTTATGCAAGTTGATGGTGGAATGGCTTTGTGTCAAGCGAAATATATTGACACATTATTGCAGTGTTTTGGCCTTGAAGATTGTAAGCCTATTGCCACTCCTATGGAGACAGGTTTACGATTGAGTCTTCATGATGATGGAGATGCATTTTATACTGCTCTCTATCAACAGGCTGTTGGATGCTTGATTTACTTATGCATTACTCGGACAGATATTCAGTTTTCTGTCTGACAAATGAGTAGGTTTATGCAATGCCTAGCTGTCAAGCATTGGTAGGCGGTTAAGTGCATCTTTTGCTACTTGAGTGGTACCCAAATAGTTGGATTGTTTTATCCCAAGGGGGATCACTACCGCCAGATTTGCATGCTTTTTTTGACAGTGATTGGGCTGGTTGCTATGACACTCGCGTGTCCACCAGTAGCTTTTGCTTCATGCTTGGTAGCTCATGTATATCTTGGTTGAGCAAGAAGCAACCTACTGTGGCCACTTCCAGTTGTGAGGCTAAGTATAGGGCAGCTTTCACAACAATTGTTGAGTGTGTGTGGCTCAGACGCCTTATGGCTGATTTGGGTGTTGGTTAGTCTTCTGCCACCACCATCTTCACTGACAGTCATAGCACATTGGCAGTTGCGAGGAACCCTATGTTCCATGCTCGCACTAAGCACATTGAGGTGCATTATCATTATGTCAGGGAGAGGTTCTCTACTAGGGAGATCAGCTTGGCATATGTGTCGACGCAGGAGAACATTGCAAACCTTTTTACAAAGGCTCTCCCTAGGGAGAAGTTTGAAGCTTTCGAGAAAGCTTTGGGCTTACTTCCTTTTGTGGATTGATTCCACATAGCTTGGCACTTCCTTATACATGAGTGCCAGCTCCTTGTTCACCGCATCACTCCCAGGGGGGATTTGTTGACATATTTAGATATTGATGTGTGTGAACACTCTAGGACCACCGGGGCACTTTTTGCCCTCTTTAGGAGGTTTTTTTCCCCGGCTTGTATATACGCCTATTGCCCTAACGGGCTACTTATCTTTGTACATTCTAGTGGTAATACATTCAGCGTTGTGTGTTGTGCTCCAAGCTTCTTCTTCTTCCTTGTGTTGTTCGTGTGCTTCCGCAGACGTCTAACTCCAACAATATTCTAATCTCATGCAATGTTTATATTGAAAAAAGTCAGATATATGATAGACATGCAGATATTCTAGGCTTCATAAAGACATATGATTATGCATTTTTCAAAACAAATTTGGATGCGTACATTGATCCATATAGGGGCGTGACCAATCTTCTCAAACCCCAAAGGTTACATGTGATAAAGGTAAATAGAAAGTTGTTGCTCCTATTCCCCATTATCCACATCTCCAACTTTCTCTATTTCTTCATTACCTCTTGATATATGAACTTAAAAAGTTGGAGAAACCTATAGAGCACCTGAAGAAAGAGTTCAAGATTAATGATAACTTTCACTAGTATTCCAGATGCTTCTAGAGTGTCATGTAAAAACTCTTTAAGATAATGGGATTAAGCCATTTAAAGGAAGAACCAGAAGTCAAAAAGATCAGACAAATGATGTAAATTATGTAGAGCATTTTGAGAGCAACAATATTCTTGCACGAACTTTAGTTGAATATGAATTTGTTTGTGTCAAAGATGCATTACAAAGTCCTATTTGGAAGAAAATTATGCAAGAGGAAATTGATTCTATACATAAGAAGCAAACATGGAAGTTATGTGAGTTAACAAAAGATAAGAAAGTAGTTGGTGCCAATTGGATCTTCAAGATCAAAAGAAAAGAAAATGGTACTATTGACAAGTACAAAGCCATACTTGTATTCAAAGTTTATGCACAAAAAATAAGGAATCGACCATGACGAAAAATTTGCACCTACATCAAGAATGATCATAGTTAGAATAGTACTTTCACTTGCTGCATTTTTTTGTTAGAAAGTATAACAATTATATATCAAGATAGCTTTCGTGAATGGTGATGTACATGAAGATACATTCAACAACTAGAAGGTTTTGAAGAGATAGGTAAATAACACTTAGTATATAAACTTACCACATTTTATGGTTTAAAGCTATCACCTATTATGGCTTTGAATACTCAGATGCAACTCCTATGCTCTATATTAAAGCAAGGTGATATGTCTTAATTATAATCATTATCCATGTGGATGATATGATCATGAGAGATCCCAAGGATTCATACCTTCAGTATTTTAAGTCACAACTTAAGCATACATTTGATGTTAACAATATTGGGATTCTACATTACTACTTAGGCATTGAATTCAAATTCAAGAATGATAGTATCTATATGATACGACAAAAATAGATTAGGAAAATTTTATGTCCTACCACTCCTTCTAAAACATATTCTATAAATGGTTGGGGAAATCCATTTCCAATGGTGGATTATTTATTTCCCTAAAGTTTACACATAATCGAATCTTTCTTATGTCCTTGTTAGGGAAAATAACCAAAAAGAAATCCATCTTGATTTTTCAATGGAGGAAAGCATATTTATTTCTTCTAGTTTGGTTAACTAAAATTTTTATGGCTTTTACATATCTAGGATTAAGCTGATAGGGTTAACTTCTTTCTGGTGAAGGTTCTTTTGAAAGTGGTATTTGATGAAGTCCTAGATCCCTTGAAATGACTATCAAATCTTTGTAGGAACACACAAGGTTTCTCTCTAATGTTTAACTCGGAAATACATTTCCAAAAACATGTTCTATAAATGGTTAGGGAACTCCATTTCCAATGGCGGATTTATTTATTTCCCCAATGTTTACACATACTTGAATCTTTCTTATGTCCTTCTTAGGGAAAAAACAAAAAGGAAATCTATATTGATTTTTAAATGGGGGAAAGAATATTTCTTTCTTCTAGTTTGGTTAATTTCACCTTTATGATTTTTGCATTTTTAGGATTAAGCGAATAGTGCTTGCTTCTTTTTGGTAAAGCCTCTTTTGGAAGTGCTATTTGATGAAAACCCAGATCTATTGAAATGACTATCAAATCTTTTGTAGGATCGTCAAATGGGATAATCCCATATCCATTTTGCCAAAAAAAAAACTATTGGGATCCATGTCTATTCCAAGATTGACTTCGTGCACCAATGACTTGTCTTTGTGCTTGTTGTAAAGGTTTCCAATGCATAGGATGGAGGAACACTTACTTGGAAATGTGAAATCAGATCCTCAATATGTTCAAAGGGAGTTTCTTGCAAAGGGAGCTCTTATTCATCATGTACTAACTCACTTTTGTCTGTTAGAGTTGATTTATTCACAATCCCTTTTTTTGCATTTTTGTCCACTCACTATTCCTTTTATTCCATCTTGCAAGCCATGAAAAGATGTATTAGACTATGGTTTGATACAGTCCAAGTAAAGGAGGTGATACTCACGCTTGAGCTACACCATATTTTGGCACCGTTGTTAGGGATAGAGCTTTGAGGACGAGCGTTGTGATCATAAGATCATGGATTTGCGATGTTGGAAGGTAAAAAATAGTCATTTTCTATTATTTTTCTGATTTTTCTTCTCCATCTTCATCATCACCATCTTCATCTTCATAGAATTTCTTCGTTTTTTAGTGCATTCTCACCATTTTAACATCATTTCTCATATGTGGGAGTGCGAGAAAGAGGTAGGAAGTGCTTGGGAGTGCATGCGCTTGTGTTTTTCATGATTTTTTGCACATTTGGGGCTCAGTGCAAAAAATCAAAATTATTGCCTAAAAGCTCCGAAAATTGCGACTTTCTTAGAAAATCGCGATTCTCTGGAAAATTCAAAATTTTTCCCGCCTAAAAATTTTTGAAAAAAAATTACAATTCTCTGAAAGTGAGAAAATCACGATTCTCTGCATTTTGGAGTTTGGGAAAATTGTGATTCTCTAGAATTGTGCATTTTGAGAAAATCACGATTCTCCTCATTTTGGAGTTTGAGAAATTCACGATTCTTTGGATTTGAGAAATTCAGGATTCTTTGGACTTAGGCATTTTTTAGAAAATCACGATTGTTTAGAATTGTGCATATTGAGAAAATTGCGATTCTCTAGAGGAAATTTGCGATTCTCTAGAATTGCGCATATTGAGAAAATTGCAATTCTCTGGAGGAAATTCGCGATTCTCTGGGAGAAATTTGCGATTCTTTGCACTTGGGCATTTTGAGAAATTCGCAATTCTGTGGAAGAAATTCGCAATTATGTGGAAGAAATTCGCAATTCTCTGGACTTAGGCATTTGTGAGAAATTTGCGATTCTTTGGACTTGGGAAGTTTGAGAAAATCGTGATTCTCTAGAAGAAATTCGCAATTCTTTGGGAGAAATTGGTGATTCTTTGGACTTGGGAATTTTGAGAAATTTATGATTCTCTAGAAGAAATTCACAATTCTCTGGACTTAGTGAGTTTGAGAAAGTCACGATTTCCTGTAAGAAGTTTATGATTCTCTGCTTGGAAAATTTTGAGAAAGTCACAATTCTTTAGAGTGGATTTTGAGAGAATCGCGATTCTTTGAGAGGTCTTGTTTGCCTATTTTGACCCCTAGAAGCTTGATTGGACATAACTTTCTCATACAAACTCCGTTTGGAGTGATTTTGAGATAATTCGAAAGCTAATATGTGGAGTTATAGATATAGTATTTTGAAGTTGACCCTCAGGTGGGACTAGGAAACCAAGGGAACTCCAAAGGATTTTGAGCAATACAAAGGGGAATTTTGGGACTAGAAGACAAAGCTTATGACCCTCAGATGTGGTAGACACCTGGGCAAGGATAGACAAAGCATTACATCTTCTGAGGCAAGTGTCAACCATACAACTAAGTCTTGGGCACAACAACTAAGTGGTTATCCTTATGTACTAAGTTCAAACACGATTCAAAAATGTCTTTTAGCATGGGGAGACCTGCAGGTAGCTCATGTACTGCCTATGTAGAAACACCAAAAGCTCCCTATAAGACACAATTAGAGTATAGCAGGACCAGCCGATTAGGTGCACGCATCTATGAGGACGGCTTGAGGCGATCTATGGTCCAACTCAAAAATCTAGATCAACCCTTTTAACTTGAACATCCAGTGGTCAAGTTTGAAGAGGGTTCTTATATTGATAAGCAAGGAAACATGTATGTGGTTACCAGCTTACCAGACAAGATAGGTGAGTTTGGAAACGTTATTCTCGAGAATGAGATAAGAGACCTAAAGCAAGGAGATGTAGGATGAGAAACCAAAACTCCTAGAGGTAAGTATGTCTTGACCAAAGTGATCACTCAAGATTGGATCCCTCAAGACAACAAAAGCATAGAACTATTCTTGAATAGAGAAACAGAGGAAGCCTTTTGGAGATTCAAGCCAGATCAACCTAACCCAATAATCACCATCTACGAATTCAAAGACCCTGAGACACTAGGCAAAGTTTTCTATCTAGATGACACATCGGAGAGAATGTTCTTGGTAACAGAGCATGATAGGCATGCATACACTTGGAAGAGTGAATTGATTTTCCCTCCAGCAAGTTCTAATGTTTCCCATGGCCTCCAAGGTGTAGGATTATCCAAAGCTCATGAAGCACAACAAGAACGAACAAGAGAGAGACCTGAGGTCAGTTTTGCACACACAATGGGTAGAGAGAGATCAAGACTCGAAAGTGAAAGAACTAAAAGAGAAAGACAAAGAGCACATATGCAACAAAGAGATGAACATGATTTTCCATTGCCTAGACCCTGAGAGTACCCAAGAACCCTTAGACCCTCTCAAGTGGTCAAGAAAATGAAAAACTATTTTGACGAGTCAAAAGATCCTTATGATCATGTGGCCGAGTTCAAACAAGTGTTAACAACTGAACAAGTCGACGACTTGTTCACCCAATTTGAGGCATTTGGTTTGACCCTAAAGGGTACTACCTTAGCTTGGTTTCAGCCTTTGAACAGCCACAATTACCGAAACATAGGTCAACTGCTAGAAGAATTCATTGTAACAGGAAGTGTGGAATGCACTTGAGGCCTTCTTTTCTTCAAGCACAAAGGCCAGAAAGAACCAACTATGGTTGGACTTCACAACAGTCAAGAAATTTTCCAAGCAAAATGTGACTGATTTTGTCACAAAGATCAAAGATATTGCTGATAAGCTAGGACGCATTGGAGAAGTGATAGATGAAGAACAAATTGTAAGGCAGGTCATCAATGGATTAAAGGAAGATGACAAGTGCGAAGCATTCACCACAGCTGTGGATCTATACATGGATATGCATGTACCAGATTTCAATACACTCATAGGACAAGTGCTTACTCAAGAGGCCAAGCTTATCAATAATGGAGAAAGCTCCAAAGGTAATCAATCTTTTTCTTTGTAGACTGATAAAAGCAAGTCCAAAAAGAACAAAGGAAGAGGAAAGAAAGTGGATGATGAAGCAGGTACACATCAAGTTAACTATGCAAGTAGAGGAAGACATGGTAGAGGTTGAGGCAAAGGAGGAAGACAAGGCAGGAGGAGATCCCAAGACTCTAATCCCTATTCTGTTTGTGGATTAACTAATCATACAACTTAAAATTGCTTTAGGAATTTCGGGAATCAAAGAGGCAGAGGCTACAATAGAGGAAGTCATGGCTACTCTAGAGGAGGGACCAACAACTTCAATGGCTACCATAACAATTACAACCATTCAAAATATCAAGAAAGCAATAGAGGAAGAAGAGACCTCAATAACTACATGGAAGACTCAAATCAAGAAGACTCATTGCTAATCATGAATATGGCAATGCCTCAAGGTAAATCTAATAAGCATGTTTTCTACATAGATTCAGGTTGTTCCAATCATGTGGTAGGAAATGTGGCCCTCCTATCAGATTTAGAAGATCCAAGGAACAAGCGTGAAGTGCAAATATGTGATGATACAGGGCATTTGGTGGAGAAGATAGATAATGTAAAAGCACCTGATGGAAACATCAATCTACTTAGCAAGGTACTTTGTGTCCCTACCATCACAAAGAACTTGATAAGTGTAGAATAGATTGTGGAGAAAGGCCTACAAGTTAGGTTCACAAAAGGAGGAGAATTTGTTGAAGATCCAAGTCAAGGATTCAGAGAATTGCAAAGGGAGAAAAGGAAGGTAGATTATTCACATTTGAATTACAAGACACTAGGAACAGTGCTCTCTTTATTATGGTAGTCAGACACTCACAGAATTGGAAGTATGGCACAAAAGGTTAGCACATATTGGTGAAAGATCATTAAAGCAATCTACAAGGACCAAAGTGTACTTGGACTCTCTAATTTGTCAAAACAACACATGATTTATAAGTGCATGTGAGTTTGGAAAGTTTCACAAGTTACCATTCATGAAGAAAGGATATATGCAAGGAGATCTCTTGGATTTGGTTCATACAGATGTATGGGGGCCTGGCAAGGATGCTTCAATATCTGGATCAAGGTATTATGTCTCCTTCATTGATTTCTTGTGGACAATCAAACAAGTAAAACTTTAAAAAGGCTTAGGTCAGATGGAGGGGGAGAGTACTTCTCCCATGAATTTGACTCCTTTCTTCAAGAGAGGGGAATCAAAAGAGAGATTACTACTGTTGGAGATAGACGTCTGCAGGAGCATAACACACAATATTGAATGCATTACTAGACAATGTACAAAGGTAAGATCCCTTAGGGCAATAGGAATATATACAAGCTGGGGGGAAAAACCTCCTAAAGAGGGAAAAAAGTGCCCCAGTAGTCCTAGTGTGTTCACACACATCACTACCTAAATATATCAACAAATCCCCCCTGGGAGTGATGCGGTGAACAAGGAGCTGGCACTCATGTACAAGGAAGTGCCAAGCTATGTGGAAATCACTCCACAAAAGGAAGCAAGCCCATGTTGGAAAACAATGTTCCTATTGGTCCATTTTGTCCAAAGACTACATCATGAGTATCTATAGTACTCTCCACTCCTATTGGAACCTGACAGCGAGCAGCGTAATAGAATGTACAGGTTTCAAACTGACCCCCTCGTGTAACTAATTGACGTGGGCACTATGGTTATCACATATGACTTCCAAGGTAGGGACCCGAGTTCGAATCCCCTGAGACGCAGCAGCGTGCAAAGATTTTTTGTCATCAATTAATTATCATGCTTTTCATAAAAGCACAAACGGATAGCGGACGGCGTTTTTCAGATTCATTGCGATCGTATGATTTATTTGCTTGTGCTGTAGCGATCGTAGAAGCTTTATGCTTTTGAAAGAGCTTTTGGAGACTAATCTAAAACTATATAAGAAGTACTTTGGGTCACTTCTAAGTATCCTTCACCTAGGATCAACTCAAGCCTTGAGCTTGGACCTCAATAGAGGTGGTGTTTCTTCTAGCACATGGGACAGCCATGATGCTAACTTGAAGCATGTTGAGGAGCAGCTATGGAGTTCTTCTTAATGATTCTTCTTGGAGAAGATGAAGGGTGTGCTCACACTCTAGCTCATGGAGAGGAGGTTATCTTTTGTTCATGGCAAGAAGACTTGGTCATTAGCAGCTTGATGGTGAGGATCGACCATCTACATGGTGTATTTGAAGATTATCTTCTACAGGAAGATATTAGGTTAAAGATTGTCTTCTACAAGAAGATGTCGGGCTACTTCAAAGACATTGGATGGTGCCATCTACATGGTGTATTTGAAGATTACCTTCTACAGGAAGAGATTAGGTTGAAGATTGTCTTCTACAAGAAGATGTCAGGCTACTTCAAAGACATTGGATGGTGCCATCTACATGGTGTATTTGAAGATTGTCTTCTACAAAGAAGATATCAGGTTGAAGATTGTCTTCTACAAGAAGATGTCGGGCTACTTCAAAGACATTGGATGGTGGTTAACATAAGATTCACATCTTATGTTAAGTATTCAGGTACATATTCTCTTTATGCACACAGGTACTACTTGAATTTTATGGAGGCAGTGGCGTTCATATCAGGAGGAGTCCTATTCAGCATAGGTACAAGAGAAACAGTACGTATATGCTTTATGCATATTTGATGAGGTGTTTAAGAAGGTGTGTTCACATGAGTTTGAGGATTTCTAGCAGCAAACTTGTTAGCATTCTATGCTACTTTATAAGTATGTGATCTTTTCACACATGTATCTAACTTAGGGTCTTCCATAGCCTAAGTTCGGATGAGGGTTTGTTGACTATCAGTTTCACACTGATCCTTTCCTCTTTCAGTCACTCATATTCACTCTTCTATAACCTATAAGGTCACACATCCCATATATATTCAGATTACTGCCCATACATCTGAATATGTTTGTTACATTGTACAATCACTCATTCATCTATTTCTCATCACATAGAGTGGTTGAGAGTTTTGCTTCCACATTGTACACTGAACATTGGTATATATGATACTATGAGTAAGCGATGGCTTACGTAACACCTTACACATGTCGTCTATTCTTTCTCTATCTTTGTCTCATCATTTTTATGATTAAGTTGTGGTATGTTCATGTTTTGTCAATATGGAAGATTGCTGGAATTAATGTTGTACATATCTGGACCTATGGAACCATGGACCTGTGACATGAGCCTAAGGGCCTACTTCACTTCCAACAGCCCAAAGCTTTGCGAAAAGCTTCAAACTTCTCCCTAGGCAGAGCCTTCATGAAAAGGTCTGCAATGTTCTCCTACATGGGCACATATGCCAGGCTGATCTCCCCAGCAGAGAACCTCTCCCTGACATAGTGATAATGCACCTCAATGTGCTTAGTGCGAGCATGGAACACCGGGTTCCTCGCAACTGCCAATGTGCTCTGACTGTCAATGAAGATGGTGGTGGTAGAAGACTGACCAACACCCAAATCAGCCATAAGGCATCTGAGCCACACACACTCAACATCGCTGTGAAAGTTGCCCTATACTCAGGCTCACAACTGGAAGTGGCCACAGTAGGCTGCTTCTTACTTAACCAAGATATACATGAGCTACCAAGCATGAAGCAAAAGCCACTAGTGGACACATAAGTGTCATAGCAACCAGCCCAATCAGAGTCCGAAAAAGCATGCAAATCTGGCAGTAGTGATCCCCCCTTGGGATAAAACAACCCAAGTAGCCGAGTACCACTCAAATAGTGAAAGATGCGCTTAACCACCTGCCAATGCTTGACTCATGGGTAATGCATAAACCTGCTTATCTGTGAGACAAAAAATTGAATATCTGGCCGAGTAATGCATAACTAAATCAAGCATCCAACAGCCTACTGATAGAGAACAACATCAAATGCATATCCAGCATCATGAAGACTCAATCGTAAACCTGTCTCCATAGGAGTGGCAATAGGCTTACAGTCTTCAAGGCCAAAACGCTACAATAATGTGTCAATATATTTCGTTTGACACAAAGCCACTCCACTATCAACTTCCATAAACTATCTATCTATCTATCTATCTATCTATCTATCTATCTATCTATCTATCTATCTATCTATCTATCTATCAATCCATCTATCTATCTATCTATCTAAGTATCTTTGTATCTTTGTATCTATGTATCTCTCTCTCTCTCTCTATCTATCTATCTATCTATCTATTTATCTATCTAATTATCTATCTATCAATCTATCTATCTATCTATCTATCTATCTATCTATCTATCTATCTATCTATCTATCTATCTATCTATCTATCTATCTATCTGTCTGTCTGTCTGTCTGTCTGTCTGTCTGTCTGTCTGTCTGTCTGTCTATCTATGTATCTATCTATCTATCTATCTATCTATCTATCTATCTATCTATCTATCTATCTATCTATCTATCTATCTATCTATCTATCTATCGATCGATCGATCGATCTATTTATCTATCGATGTATCGATCTATCTATCTAACTATATATATATATATATATATATATATATATATATATATATATATATATATATATATATATATATATATATATATATATATATATATATATATATATATATATATATATATATATATGTGTGTGTGTGTGTGTGTGTGTGTGTGTGTGTGTGTGTGTGTGTGTGTGTGTATCGATCCATCCATCCATTGATCTAACGATCTATCGATCTATCTATCTATCTATCTATCTATCTATCTATCTATCTATCTATCTATCTATCTATCTATCTATCTATCTATCTAAATTAGGGGAAAAAATGAACCCTACATGGGCCTTGTAAAAATCCATAATTTTTAGGGATGAAGCTGAATTCTATTCTTGTTTAAGGGGACACTTTTAGGGATGAAGCTGAATTCTATTCTTGTTTAACGAGACAACGTGCATTTAATAGGGCACTTTTTAGTAGGCTGGAGTAGGCTTTTTTTTAGGCTTTAGTAGGCCTCTCTCTTTATTCTTTTAGAGAGGGAGAAAGAGAATCTACTTTCCACATCATCAAACTCGTGCATGTATTTGAATAAAAAAATGAGTTTTTTTTTTAAGTCTCATTTTCAGTGTATATTAACTCAAAAGGGCCGATTTTTTAATATATATGTCAGAAGTCACTTTTTTTGGCCCATTTTTTGAAGTTAGTAAGTGCCACATCATCAAATCCGTGACTATGCTTCCCCCAAAAATGACTTTTTTCAAATTTCATCAGTTTTAGCCATACAAAGTGGAAAAATACACTTTAACCCATACACATACAAGAAAACACATTTTTTGAGCAAAACATATGCTTTAGAGTCCCTTCCAACCAATTCTTCATCTTTGTTTTTGATATTGTTGGTCATTAGCAAAGATGGTGTTGACATGTATCACAAACTTCATAGTAGAACGTCCTCATGCTCCTGCATCAACAAGTATCCATGTTCGTGTGCCTAGAGAGTTTGCTCCAAATACACGATGCAACAATGATGCCAATTCTCAAAATGAACATCGTGTAGCTGGAGAAAAAAGTATTGATCTTTGGACTCATGGTTCACTATATCCTCTTGATCCAATATCTTCTTACCATCCAACATTCCATAACCTCTCAACTTTACTTCAGTTCATTGGTGTGGGTGAAGTTGGACTATTAGGTTACTACAAACGATTATCTACACATTCTCATGCTACTGCTAAGTATTGGTTCCAACAATATCAACTTCATCATATGAGGGTGGTCACTTTAGAAAGCACAATCATATCTTTAGAAAAACAACTTGCAAATTTGGAACAGGATATTGAAGCAAAACAAAGCACAATTTCAAAGTTAACTGGTGTAGCTCAGTGATGAGTAGCACCTCCTTTAATGTCAATCCGGGAAGACATGAGGATGGTATGGAGACCTCGAGCAAGTGAAGGCACAAATGTATGAGTGAGAAGCATACTAACATGCACACACATACACACACGCACACACACGACAAGAACAAAGAGAGTAAGACAATGGAATCACTTCTATTACAACCAAGTTCTCATACAAGTTCAAAACTACAAGAAGCTCCCCCAAAAAATGAGCTCTCTAGCTCTATTTATAGTTTTTGACTAGCTTTGGCCCTGTCCAGACCTAGTGTCCGGCCTAGTTAAAAATTAGGTTCCAGGGCTTATTTGAGGGCTCAAACGAGATCTAAAAAATATGAAAATTGGAAGGCAACTACTTCTAAGGCTCCCCAAGCTTGAGGACTCCTCGGCTTGCACAAAATGGAGCTACAAAAAAGATGAAACGATATTTACAATGGTTGTCAGTGATGAGAATCACTTTTAAAATGATGTCAGGACTGGAAAAAAAATGATGGAATGCCTCAGTGCTAGATCTGCATGTCTTCCCGTACTTGCTTCTTCCGATATAATGCCAACACTCTCCCCCCCTAGCGTCTTTCATCTCTGACAGACCTTTGCTCGGCAGTTTGATCAATGTAGTGTTGTAGTATGTCGGTTGCCACCTCTTGTTCTCTGATCCGTAGTCCCTTGACCAGGTCTCTTTGCAAGGAATCCCAATTAACTATGCCAGGCATGTCAGGTTGTGGCGTGGTGTAGAGCTCTGAATGCATTGTTTGTTTGCATGCAAATAATTGTAGCAGATGAGTTGGGCGTGGCGCGAACACTTCTGAGTGTGATTCCCAAAACCCCGTGGTGAACATGTCATCAAAGGTTTGCTTGTAGCAGGCAGGGAGATATCTGATCCTTGCATGCCATGCATAAGCAACTCGAATACTCGAGGTCGTGCTCATATCATAAAGTAGGTCATAATTACCGTTTATGAAGCCTGAAATTGGCGGCTGGATGTGACGTACATTGCAGAAAGTCTTTAACACTACTTGCATCATGTCCAGTATCTTGAGCATCATCTGCGCAGCGACGTCAGGCATGGGGTGGAGGCATGGCGTCCAATGTCTGATGGTAGCCATCATGTAAGCTACAATAGGTGTGCCGGTTGAGGGTGCAATGGCGGGGTAATTGAGCCATTCTTTGCAATTGGCATTGTTCTTAACTTTTATGGCAAATGCCTTCCATGATCTTCTTCGTTGCACTGACCCGAAGCAATTGTTATACTTCAAAGTGCATGGGCACGTGATCCCATGTTTGTAGCATCTCTGGATAGGTCTCCAGTAACTTTTTCCTCCAGGTGGGTTGGTATATGTTCCCTTTGTGGGCGTCCTCTGGAATGTCATCGGGTTCAAATTGGGTAGCGAAAGTAGGGTACTTGTTTATTTTGCATTTGATCTCAGCGTTGTAGTCTGCCAACAGTACAAAGTATGGCTTATACTGTAACTGTGAACTGGTTATCAATCGCCTAGGAGCCAAGTGCTTGAAATATTCCGATTGAAGTATGGTCTCCTCGATAGTTTTCATGGCCACCATCTGAGTTGAGATACGCTCCTCGTGAGTCACCCCATCTCTTCTACCTTTTTCATCCATGCCGGAGGGGGTTCCTTGTATGTGTCTTGTCCCTCATCAGTGGTTGTGCCTCCTGGAAAAGGTTGAGGCTCATAAGTATCTTCAAAGGTGTCCTCCACTGGAATGGTGATGGCCTCGTGTTCTGTTGGTTGAGCGGGTGGAGAGGGGAGTCGTTCATATTGTAGCAACTTAATCTTTAATTCTGCAATTTGTTGTCATAGCTCAAGTACCTCATTGGCCGTTGAAGATTCGGGTTCTAGTGAAGTAGCAGCATTGACCATCTCTTTAGGTTCTATTGGGTGTGATGGGAGCACTTGGGATCTTTGTAGTTCTTTGACCTGGTCTGCTATTTGGTCGTGTGCTTCCAAGAGGGTCGCATAATCTTCCAATACCTGTTGAATGTGTTCTGATGGAATGGCTTGGAATTTGGCAGGGTCTATAGGTGCCCCTGGGGTGTTTTCAATGGCTGCTTCTAAGTTCTCCTGGTTTTGTTGTTGTAGTCTTCTGTTCTCTTCTTGAGCAGCTGCTAAGTGGCGGCAAAGTAAGGCCATGTTTCTTTGTAGTCTAGCATTGCGGGCCAGTTGGTCTCTGAGTTGTTCTTCCATAGCCTTAACTGTCTCTATATACTTGGCTTCAAGCTCTGCATTTGATTGTTGGAGGGTGGTAACTTCTTGTTGTAATCCTGCATTACTCAATTCCAAGGCATTGACACGTGCCTGGAGATGGGATGACAGAGTACACAGCTCCTTATTGTTTTCTTCCAATAATTTGTATTCTTGGTTAAGCTCGGCGGCCGCTTCGAACATAGTGTCTAGTGCCTGACTAAATGAGGTGGATGCAAGGGTAAAGGTGGAAGATGCAAGGAGTCGGGGAATGGGGAAGGGAAAAGTGGATGTTGTGCCTACAGTGATTGGAAATGGTGACGTGAGTGAAGTGAAACGTGATGATGTTGGAACAACAGTGGTGGTAAGTGGTCCTGTGGATGGTGAAATGTCCATGGGATCGAACGTGATTGTGTGTGAAGTGTGAGTCGTGAATATTGGAATGGTTGGTGGCGTGTTAGTGGTGGCCGTGAATGTGGGGGAGGTGGGGTGGGGAAGGGACTTTCTATTATGATTCTCAATTTGTTGAACTATATTTACAAGGTTTGCCAAGAATGGAGATAGGGTGGTGTGTGTTGGTTCCGAGGGGATTAAAAGGGGTACAGTGGGTAGTGGTTGGGAAAGAGGAAATGGAGTGGTGAGGGAAATTGGGTGTGTTAACGTTTGGGCAGCGCCATGTGGGTGTCTGAGGGCTGGTAGATAAGAAGGGTGACCGATGATGGTTTGTTGGGTGGCGGGGTGACCTATCTGAGGTTCGAAAAATTGTTTCGAACTGGTGGATGTAGGTAAAGGGAAGGATGGAGAATTGGTGGTGTGTCATATGGGTTCACTATGGGTGAATATTGGTTGTGCCGAAAGGCTAGTGGTGAGGGGTTCTGAGGGCTGGATGGGAGGTGATGGTGGAGATGGTATCTGTATATTTACATCTGGTTCATCACTGTTAGTTGGGCTAGCCATGTGAACATCTTCTAGAGTGGTGGTAGGGAGTGAGGTAGAGACTTCCATTTGGATCATCTTTCCCCTTCGCGGTCGTGTATCGATCCTTCGTTGGTCATATTGAGGGGTATTACGATATACCATGGTCCTCATGGCTTCCACGATTCCACAGGTATCTGCCAAAAGATTCAATGATTCTACAAAATGAGGATCTACATTCTCTGCTTGCAGCATCTGGTTCACCAGTGCTCTATTTGCCTCTTCTGACAACTTATGCCTTTTCCGCACTTGTTTGATCGTTTTGTAGAGTCGTTTGAGTTGTGCAGTGTAGGTAGGGGCTTCCTCCTCACTCTCCTCTAGTTCATTCCTCTGCATCTCCCCTTGTTCATGTGTGCCCCCCGCCTGAGTGTGTTGTGCCTCATCCTCCCAATGTACTCTTCGTGCCGCGCTATGTGGCCGTTCTCTCTGGGATGATGATCCTAGACCGTCATTGTCAGAAAAGAATTCACTCTCCGATAAGTGTGTTGTTTGCAAAAATCTCTCAAAGTCGAAGGATGTATCCTCTCCCAATGTAGCCATGGATGCCAGCTCAGCATCTGAGGGTAGTGGAGGGGCTGATGGAGTGGGTTGTACCACGCCCCTTGATTGTGGTCCTTGGAGGTGGATCGTGAAAGGGGCTACTTGTTCTTCTTCTCTACAGGAGGCTTCTGTGGTGACCTCGCGAGGAATTAGAACCTGTGAAAGTGATACATGCATTCTTTTAGTGGGTTGAACCCCTGATTTCCGCCCCTGGAAGAATTCCAACTGTGAGTACTTAAGGGCCCTTGCGATCGGCACATCATAGGAAAGGCATCGGTAGATAATTCTTGTAATTGCACAGCAACCATTCAAAGTAGGCTTTCTCATGCCTCGTTTGCCTGCTTCATATAACTGGTCAAGGATCCACACTGGCATTTTGATAGGTAAGCTCCCAGTCTCCGCTAGGTATAACCCATAATAGATCTTCGTATGAGGCTGTGTGAATCGGTTTTGCGCTGGAAATGCAAAATGTTGAAGACACATTCGCAATGGTATAGCAATGTTTGGGGTGAGAGCACACATTTCTTTCAACTTCTTGAGTTTATTGTTCTTCATAGACTTCGGTATCAAAGGATCTCGATCGGAGGGTACATGGGTACCATACATCTGAAGGGCCTCCCTGATTAAGGTGATGTTCAACTCAAACTTTTTCATTTCCTCCTGGTTTGATAAAGAGGGCACCAGGAATGTGCCTGAATGATCTTTGTCTCCTATCGCTTTCAAAGTGGTAATCAAGTAATAGCACCTAAGGAAATCACGTTTAGGCAGAGATGCACTAAAATAATCCTGTAACCCCGCCTTCTGCCAGATATCTTGAAGAGAAACTACATTTTGTAATGCTTCAAATTCTCATGAGAAGAACTGAAAGGTCCAACCAAACTCCTCCAAATTCCAACTTGGATTCCCAAATATGATCAGCATCTCCCAAATCTCCTGGCATCTCATTGAACCAATGGGAAATGTCCTTTCACTCTTTCTGTTAGGCCACTCGGTGGATCCGAGATGGGAATTCTTCGCACATTCATGAACTCTTCAGGCCTCGCTATCAGTGGAGCCTCCACAGGCATGGTATCCCAATTGCTTTGAGTACTAGTGCCCGCTTGGGAGCTTGTTCCTACTGCTACTCCCATGAGACTTCTGATGCTTATCTGCTAGAAGAAGAAAGGCACATTAGTGTTGCATAGGAAACAGGATGTAATGGTGTTCCCTCCACAATACTAACATGACAATCCAGATGGTTAGTGGTTAGAGGTGAAGTATTTGTGATAGATGTGAGTGGTGGTTAATGGTTAGTGTTATCCTAGATGCATGCTTTGGATATGCAATGTACTCAGAATGCACCTACATCAGAGTGGATGGATTTACAAAATTGGGTCAGGGGGTTTGATACACGGTTTATGTCTCCAAGCTTTGATAGAGGATTCGTAGCTCTTAGAGCTAATGGCAGGTAAAGATTTATGAGCTAGATTGTGCTAGATTTGGGACCTTTTGGGCACCCATTTCCAGACATGTCTAGGTTCGACTGAAGGTGTACAGTGTGAGGTGTAGGTATCTTCCTTGAGTTATTTGCCAAGGGTACTTGTGAGTGTTGATTTATGCTAGTGATTGGAGGTGAAGTTATTTGGGCTTGTAAGCAGACCTTGGGCACCCAAATTTGTTTAGCATTAGGGCTAGCCTTCATTGACCGCTTAGGGACCCAAATAGAAATGGTATACCTAGGGTGTTGCCTAGGGAACTCCTTCATTTTGGTCCTTGATGGTGTGGCTCGCTTGATGCTTTTTTGAGAACCTGTCTTTGGAGCCGTGGTTTTTTCCCCCTTGCATATCCAGATCTGCTTCATGCCATGAGGTACTTCATAATGCCCAGGTTGGTGCTCATGCTTCTTGGTCATCGGTCTCCTCAGTGTCGCGTGTTGTTGAGCCTTCCCCTTTAGAATCTTCTTTGGAGCGAACGGAAATTCCTCATTGACTTTTGTACCTTCGGCGAGAGTGACAATCCTCTGCACCATAGAACTCTTGACAAGAACAGCATTGTTATCTTCATGTGGATTCCTAGAGGGACCAGGAGCTGGTGCCTTTCCTAATGGTTTGAGTACTTGATTTTCTAATTCAATCGTAAGACGGCTTTGGCCTGCCCAAGCCTGAAGAAGTCCACTTCTTAGGTTGAGGTTGACTGCGTGATCATAGATCCAATCTTGGCCCAAGACTAGAGGTTCAGTAAGATCCTCGTCTTCACATACTAACACTTTTGCTGACATTAGGAACTCTTGAATGTAGAGGGGAAGCTCCACCTCTCCCAAGCAAGGGGTTTCAACACCTCCTAATCCTATTAGATATGCTTCTAGGGGTTTTACCTCCAATTGCAATTTTTGGCAGTACGAGAGCCGAACTGCACTAGTGGCTGCTCCTGAATCAATTAACGCTCTCACGGTCCTTGCACTCTCTCCTTGTCCTACTTCTAGGGTCACAAAAGGCCGTCGATCAATTATCTTATGGGACCGCTTACCTGTAGCCTCGCACATGGCTATGTGATAACCTAGAGCTTCATGAGGGTCAGGCATGGGTTGATCTCTACCTTGCCTTCTCAATTTCATTCGTCGAATGCGTTCTAAAGCTTCGGCCTATGCTTCTTCTCGAATTCGCTTTTCCTCTTCCTTACGTTTCTTTGCAGTATTGAGTCGATTTAGCATTTCCTCTGTGAGGGGTTCTTGATATAACTTGACTCTGCATCCGCTTATGTAGCTAGGGAGAACATCGCCTTGTAAAGTGGCTAGTTGTACTGCTCCACTAGTTGAAATCCTATTTATGATCATAGGTCCATAGCCACGCTTCTCTAACTTTCTCGCATGTTGCTTCAGGGTGTAGACTAGTACTAGATCTCCTGCCTTCAAGCCTGTATCCTTAACATGGGAATCAAAGTATGCCTTCTGTCTTTTCTTAGCTACATATATTCCCGCTGTCGCTCTTAGTCTTGTTTCACCTAGTCGTTCCAGATCAAAAATTCTAGAAGAGAGCTCATGCCATGTCCAGTTATGCTCCCTGCATTTTGGCCAAATACCATCTGAAAGGGTGTGGCTTGGAGTACCGTTTTATAGGCAACTCGGTATGCCCAAATAGCATGGTGTAGCTGTTTGTCCTAATCAGAGTGTTTATTATTCACCAATTTAGTTAGCACATTGCATAGAATCTTATTTGTGCTTTCAGCCTGCCCATTAGCTTGTGGATGATAGGGGGCAGACTTCTTGTGTATCACCAAGAACTCTTGAAGAAGGTTTTCAATGACTTCATTTAAGAAGTGAGTCCCTCTATCACTAACTAACTCTATAGGTAGTCCGTATCTAGTGAACACATTTTCAAATAGGAACTTTGTTGTTATTTGAGCATCATTCTTCGTAGTGGCTTTCACTTCTACCCACTTGGTTAGATAGTCTGTGGCCACAATGATATACTCAGCATGTGAACCCTTGGTTGGGGGATTAATAGGACCCACAAAGTCTATTCCCCACTGAGAGAATGCATGTCCACCCATCATAGGTTTCAATGGCATCTCATCCTTGCGTATAGGATATTGAGTCCGTTGACAAACATCACACCTCTTCACATAGATATGTGCATCCATGTGAAGGGTTGGCCACCAAAACCCTACAAATAGTATTGCCTTGATCACCCGATCTAGACCAAAGTGTCCTCCTGCTACACCTTGGTGAGCAGTCTCTAATATCTTGAGGTATTCGCTCTCATGGACACACAATCTTAGGTAACCATCTTTACCATGTTTGTATAAATTATCACCAATGAGTGCGTAATCTAAGGCTTCTTGTTCCAAACTCCTTTGTCTAGCCAAAGTCATATCTTGAGGGAGTGTTTTCGTCCTCAGAAAGGCTACTAATGGTTCACTCCAATTTGGTACTAAAGATATTCGATAAAGAGTAGCATGTTCCACTGGTGGGTTAGTGTGACAGATTGGGCATTCTTTGCACATTCTATGGACATCAACTTCCATGGTTAGCCAATGCACTCCTAGTCTCCTCAGTGTCTGTAGGGTTCGTTGTCTTGAGTAGTGTTGCTCTAATGCACCTACATGTGCTAATTGCAACCATTTAGCGTACTCGTCCTCTTCCACACAACAGGTTAATACTCCTTGCTCTGTATGTTTGTACATACTTCCTGCCAAGATATGATACTTTTGAGCTTTTACTATCTCTCTATCTTATGTGTGCATTACCGGGTGATTAGGACCGTATGTCAATACTGGCACTAATGGCTTAGCCCACTGCGGTACAACTTCCAAATTAAACAAGTAAGCATCAGGTAGGTCATTTGACACTCCTTGTGGGGCCTCTCCTGATGTGAGCCTTGAGAGATGATCTGCTCTCAAATGAGTCTTGCCCTTTCTCACCACTACCTCAAAGTCGTATTCCATTAGTAAGAGGAACCATCTTACCAATCTTCCTGTATTGCATGGCTTGTTTACTAGGTACAGTAGAGCTTGGTGATCCGTAAAAAACTTAAACTTATTTGCAAGCAAATAGTGTCTAAACTTTTTAACATCGTATACCATGCCTAGCTCAGTGGTCGTATAGTTTCGTTCAGCTGCATTCAATTTTCTACTGGCATAAGAAATTGGAAGATCCATATTACCTTCACCAGTAGGTTGTGCAAGTACACATCCAATAGCATAATTGGAGGCATCCACATGAACATGGAATGGCTTGTTCCAATTTGGTGTGGTCAAGATTGGTGTTGAACATAATCTTCGTTTAAGCTCATTGAAGGAATTCTCACATTCATCAGTCCACTCAAAGTTAGTTAGAAGAGCATACAGAGGCTTTGCAATGACGGCATACATGTGAATGAACTGGCAGTAGTAACCACAATGCCTCATGAAGGCTTGTACCTCCTTGACATTCCTTGGCCTAGGTAGTTCTGCAATGGCTCTCACTTTCTCCTCATCCGTTGATATGCCATTCTTTGACACTATGTGCCCTAGGATCTTGCCTTGCTTGATCATGAAAGCACACTATTCTGGGTTCAAGCAGACTTGATATTCTCTACATTTGTCAAAGATTTGTCTGAGTTCAGGTATATGGGTCTGTCTAATGTTGGAATGAGCGCAAAGATCATCAACATAGACTTCCAAATTTTTCCTCAAGAACTCTTTAAACACGTGGCACATCAGCCTCTGGAAGGTTGCAGGTGCATTGGTAAGCCCGAATGGCATTACCCGAAAAGCAAATATGCCCCACTCTGTGGCAAAAGCCGTCTTATGCTGATCTTCTAGTGCAATGGCTACTTGATTGTAGCCAGAGAACCCATCTAAGAAGCTGTACACTTCCTTGCCTGCTACCCTTTCTAATAGATGCTCAGTGATAGGAAGCGGATAACTATCCCTGATAGTGGTTGCGTTAAACTTCTTCAAGTTAATGCATACACATAATTTGCCATTCTTTTTGGGCACCACTACAATGGGGGATACCCATTCAGTGTGCTCAATTTCATAGATAAATCCAGCTTCATCCAAGCGATCTATCCCCTCTTTGATCTTGGCAGCATAGTTGTCATTGTATGTGTATGGCTTTTGTTTGGAGGGTCTCGCATCTGTGGTCATGGGAATCGTGTGTGAGCATATGTCAGGGTCTACACCTTTGACGTCCTTGTAGCTCCAAGCGAATACATCTCTGTACTCTCTTAGCAAAGCTATCAACTCTTGCTCTTCTTCTCCCATCAGGTCATGCCCTATGTAGGTGCATCTTTCTTCTCCCTCTTCTATGGCTACAACTATTTTCTTGGTAGTTTCCTTGCTATCATACGCCTCTCCTGATTGTGCCTCGCGTTTAGGCATTCTTATCATGACTCTCCTATCATCTATCTCATATTTTTTAAAGTTTTCATTGACCTCAAACAAGGATTCTTCTTCCTTCGGAGTGACTTCCTTCTTCTTTCTTTTCTTTCCCTCACTCTTAGTGGTCACTTCTGTGGTTAATCTCATATCATTAATGATCTCTTGGTGTCTCTGAGGGTGAACTTCTACCTCATAGAAGTATTCTTCATCTGATGCAAATTGTGGGTCCATAATGATTGATTCTATATCAGAGTCACTTGCATCCTCAAATGCATCAGGGCTAGGTTCGCATTCTTCTAAAATTGAGTCTCCCATGATTGGCTCTATGGAGAAGACTGAAATGTCATAGCCATCCTCGTCACAGTGGGGTGTCCATTGTTCTTCATTGATGGCTACATCCATTGTTGCTAAAATTTCAGCCCAACCATGAGGTTCAAATTCTTCGTCAGGGAAAACTACAGGTGCATAGGCTGGGTGTTGAATTGATCTATGGGTTTCTTTTGCACCTACCTCTCGGGATTTTTCTCTCTTCTCTTCTTCTGCTGCTACCTTGCACATCCATAAGTGGGTGTCTTCATGCATCCATGAGGATCCTGATCGTATGGAATACACTGACTCGGTATCATCTTTGGCTCTATGGATGGGATTCCATTGGATAGGGGGTACATCTCTATGAGAGTAATCCTTGAGATTGACTTTGGTTGTAACACCTAGGTGTTGCAAATACAAGGAATTGGTTCCCCAATCCTGTACCACTTGCAACTGCCGCATAAATGGTCTCCCCAAAATCATCTCGTAGGCTTGGTTTTTGCTAAAGTCGCATATAGCAAAAGTATGCTCGAACTCAACACCACATGTAGTGAGAGTTATTCCTTCTAGCAATCTTAAAGGCCTCTCAATATGACCATTGGCCATCTGCAATTTCATTCTCGTCGGCCTGAGTGCTGGCTTGCCCCAACGCTTCCATAGGGAAGTGGTAGCAATTGCAACTCCTGCACCTGAGTCCAAAATTGGTTTGGTTGTGTATTCCTGATGGGTAACTGGGAGATAGGTATTTCCTTCTTCTCCTTCACTCATATCACCTATCTTATCCAATGGTATTTCTGGCACTGTTCTATGTGATCCTACCTGGGAACGCGATTTCGCTATGTCTAGCACTTGTTTGGCTACGTGTTTCCACACTTCTGGTTTAACTTTGAGTAGCTCTTCTAAAGTGAGATTGCACTGCACTTTAGTGTTCTTTACTACCTCCGTATTCCTAGGTATGACCAAATCTTCGTTTCTTATCATGATTGTGGGTGCTCTCATGCAAGTTGACTTGGTTTCCCATGGGCCTGTGAAATGGGGTAGTTCTTGTAAAGAATTAGACTCGAAGTCTAATCTCTCTTGAGATTGGGCACTCTCCTGCTCTTCATAAATAGAAGGGATGTCCTGTGGGAATTGATCATGTGCGTCATCCACAAGTTCAATGGGAGGAGGGGCTTCACTTTTCCTTGCCCACGTCTCTTCTTGAATCTCTCTCAAGAACTCTGGTGAATACCTATTCATAGAAGAAGAGGTATCTGGTTCGGTGGAATTAGGCACATACACTTCGTGGGGAGGAAGGCTTATTCTATCTCTTGCCCTCTCCTTAGCCTGGGAGGTGGCTTCTCTTCCAGACTTTGTAAGTAATCTCGCTAACCTATCCAATAGACCATCAAAATGCAACGGTGCTCTAGTGGAGCTAGGGCTATTGAACAAGCGACTTGCTTCGAACATGGCTTGCGCCAATTCGACCATCTTAGCACAAAGTTTTGTTCTCTCTACCTCTAGATCGGCTCTAGGGTAACATTTGTCATGATCTGTCACGTTTGGACCTTCCTGGATTCTAGCCTGATATGCTTTAAGCATCATGTCTAGATCCTCAGGAGTGGGATCGACTAGGACTAATCCTACTCTGGGTGGTGGGTGGGTTAAGGGTGGTGTATTAGAAGGTTGGGGAATGGAAAGTGATGGATTGGCGGGAGATGGAAACGGTGGTGGAGGGGTAGTGTGAGAGTGGTTTTGAGATGCGAGTTCACTTATCCTTGCTTTGGTTTCTCTCAAGCTTTCCTCAAGTTTGCTTATTTTTTGTGACCATTGTCTTTTCATTCTCTCCCGACTATCTCTCCAAGCTCTTGTCCTTTTCTTGGTTATACTCTCTGTCTCACTAACCTCAGATCTCTTTTCCTGCCCTACTCCTTGAGCTTGCTGCACGGTTTGAGCTCTAGTGACCACATGCACTGGGGCAGTGGAAGTTACACTCCCTGTAGAGTCTACTACTAACCCAATGACGTTGATAGGAGTGATTTTTGGTAGGTTATTGGGGTTCTTCGGGCAATCTCGTAAGAGATGCTCTTTCCCGCAATCTTGACAAAAGCCCTCAATTGTCACTGATTGGGGTTGTGTAGGGGCAGGCAGTGGACAATCACGTATGAGGTGATCTCCCTGACATCTGAAGCAGGGTCCTCTAGGAAATGGGGGTCGCACTTGCCTAAGTTGAGGTCTAGAGTTGGGGTTTGTGTACATGACATTAGCATACTCAGGCTCCCCACTATTTTCACTTGGGTCCTCATAATAGTATGACTCGTTATGCTCGGGTGACTGCATGTAGTAAGCCTGTGGGCTATCAATATGTGTGGAGTCAAAACTATGGTCACTTGGATCATTGTCTGATAGCAACGGTGTGACTGGGACTATGGCTCTGTTCAGATTTTCTTCAGTAGATGCATATTTTACTGGGATCACATTGGTTGGAGCAAGGGGTTGCTGCGCTAGGACTGGTTGAGGTCTTTGTTGCCCTTGATAAGGTGGCTAATAAGGTTGTTGTGGTCTTTCGTATTGTTGTGGTGGGTACTGATTCTGGTATCTACCCTGTTGTGGATATGGCTGAGGGTAATTTTGCCTGACAATTTGTTTGTTATAAGGGCAATCTTGTGCGGTGTGGTTGGTGTACCTTCGCTCTATGGTGCAGTATTGGCTACTAGGATTCACTTGGGGTTGGGCCATAATGGGACATACACTTGCCATATGGTCGCCTCCACAAGTATAGCACTGCTTAACTGGGGCAAATCTTGGAATTTGTTTGTTAGCGACACCTAGTTTTTTAGCTACCTTCTCTGCAAGTTCCTCAATGGATGTGGATTGACCAGACATGATGCTACTAGAGCTATCCGTATCCTTGTAGATTTTTGATAGCTCCAACTCCTCGCCTAGATTGTCCTCAATGTCTATGCACATGCGCACGCACTCTTCTATAGTTCTAGGGTCCTTCAGATACACATATGACCTGAGCTTGGTGCTCAACAATCCATCTAAGAACAAAGCCACTTGCTTGCCTGGTGTGGGTAACTCAGGCATTGGGCACCTCTCTAGGTATTGCCTAAACCTTCTTCCTGCAAGCCTAACCGTCTCGTGAGGTGTTTGCTTGAAGCTATGAATTAGTGAGGAAGTGTTATGCCTTATGCCACTCTTAGAAAACTCCGTGATGAATGCCTCTAAAAGCTGGTCTATATTTTTGAACTGCCTCTCATTCAGGGGTTGAAACCATGTAAGGGCAGTGTTCCTAAGGGTTAGACCAAAAGCATTGTATTGCGTGAATAGGTCCTCCACTTGTTCAGCTCTCAAGACTTGTCTAAATTCAGCTACATGATCGTATGGGTCTCCTGTGCCATCGAAATAATTCTTCATGGACTTCACCAACTGAGTTGGCCTCAGGGTCCTAGTGTGTTCTCTCGGCCTTGGCAAAGGGAAATTGTCAGCATTTCTTTGGTTCCTTGGGGCTCTAGGTCTCTCGATTTCTTCTCTATCCATCTCTGTTCTCATCCTTTCTCTTCCCAGAGGGTTGGAAAAGCTTACCTCAGGTTTGTCTCTACTTCTATCCCTTTGAGCTCCATGAGCTTGGGCGGTCCCAGCTCCTTGGTGGCTGTAGGACACATTGGACCGAGGTTGGGGAAAAACAAACTCACCCTTCCATGTGTAGGCATGTCTGCCATGCTCAGAGACCACAAAGATCCTTTCTGATGTATTGTCTAGGTAGGTTACTTTGCCTGGGCTATCAGGGTCTTTAAACTCATAGATTGTGAGAGCACCTACTTCATGACGCAGGGCAGGCTTATATCTCCAAAAAGCCTCATCAGTTTCTCGGTTTAAAAGCAAATATATGCTTTTATTATCCTGGGGAATCCACTCTGGAGTCATGATCTTGGTCAAGACTGATTTACCACTAGGAGTCCTAAGCTCTCTCTCTAAATTCCCTTGCTCGATATCACCCATGTCAGTTTCTACGATCACATTCCCGAACTCGTCTGTTCTATCTGGAAGAGTGGTGACTACATAAATAGTCCCTTCTTTATCTAGGTATGCTCCATTCTCGAACTTGACTACCGGGTGTTCTAGTCCATGGGTTTGATCGGGGTTCTTAATCTGGACCACAGATCTTCTCAGGCCGTCTTCATAAATGCGAGCACCTAGATGATTAGTCCTGATGTATTTCCAATTGAGTCTTGTAAGGTCCTTCTGGCTTTTCTAGATACGCCACCCCTGAACTACCTACTGGTCTCTCCATGTTATAGGACATCTTAGAATCACTTGTTTCTGATCGGGGAGTGTAAGGGTAATCAATCAACTGTTGGGCCCAAGACCTAGCAGTGTGATTGACACTAGCTTCAGAAGATCTGAGGCTTTGTCGGTCTCAGCCTAAGTGTCTGCCTGACCTAAGGTTCATATGCCTAGTTTCTCTACCCCTTGGTCCCAAGTACACTCTCGTTGCAGGTTAATTTACACCAATCACTTTGTTCTTTTTAGTTGAATACTGTGTTAAGCTCTTGTTTGAAATCACGTCGTCAGGAGTACTTAAGTGACTTTCGCACTTGATGTTTGCTCGATTCAAGTTTACTTTTGTTCCTTAGAATTTTCGCACTTAAGCTCTACTTAATGCTTCTACTTAGTTGATTAGTTCTCTTGGACTTGATTCGTGCCTAGCGTTGCTCTAATTAATCACCACACCTAAGTCGTACTAGCCTAAGCTAGGAATTGACAAAGGAGGGTTGAGAGAACTTCCAACCTCAATCCTCTGGTTGCTCAGACTGCTACACCAGCCCAGGAAGCCTTCTCCCAAGCTTGGTACTCACCCTTGCTAGCTTGCCTTGGAATGCCTGGAGTGCACGCAATGTTCCTGCAACAGTTCACAAGTTAATATAGCTCCTTTACCATGATGGATTGAAAGACACACATCAACAATTACAGGCCCCCCTTGGAGTAACTTCTTGTACCCTCAAAACCTTATGACCACCTAGTCCCACCTAAAGGCCAACTTAAAAATACATGTTCTAAAACTTTCCAACAAGACCAAAATCTCATCAATCGGAGCTCGTATGGTGAAGTTATGACCATTCAGGCATTTAGAGGTCAAAACAGGCTCTCAGGATTCAAGAAATTCCTCCCTGGTTTTTAGGTATTTTGCCTACTTCTAAGGCTCTAATATCATCCCAATGTGTCCAAAATTAAGCCCAAAAGTACCTCAATCCACTCAATTAATTCACCCTAAGAATTCATGCGTTAAGCTGGTGTATCACGATAGGTCGGGTCGGTGTGTCACGATAGGTGGAAGTGTCGCGATACTTGGGAGTGTCGTGATAGGTCAGTGTGTCGCGATACTTGGGAGTGTCACCATAGGTCGGTGTGTCACGATAGGTGGAAGTGTCGCGATAGGTCGAAGTGTTGCGATACTCGGGAGTGTCGCGATAGGTCAGTGTGTCGTGATACTTGGGAGTGTCGCGATAGGTCAGTGTGTCGCGATACTTGGGAGTGTCGCGATACTTGGGAGTGTCGCGATAGGTCAGTGTGTCGCGATAGGTCAGTGTGTCGCGATAGGTCAGTGTGTCGCGATACTTGGGAGTGTCGCGATACTTGGGAGTGTCGCGATAGGTCAGTGTGTCGCAATACTTCGGAGTGTCGCGACAGGTTGGGATATGGTGAATTTTTCTGATCAAGCTAGTGATCCTAGGAGCTCTCAGGCGGCACTATGTCGTGGTGCACTCCGAATCGTGATTGGGTCAACTTTTTGGTGTGTCGCGATAGCTCGAGCTCGACGCCTCGAGGCTTGCGCAAAAAGATTTCGTACCTGCTGAGCTTGCTAGAGATGGTGATGATGCTGAATCTTGCAAGAAACAGGAGAAGGAGATGGAGATGGAGGTGGAGATGGAGATGGAGATGGAGAAAAAACAAGACAATTACCTACTACTTACCATTCCAACGCGTCCTCTCTACGTCTTACCATCACACGCTCGTCCTCAAAGCTCGAATCCCCGACAAACGGCGCCAAAATTTGGTGTAGCTCAGTGATGAGTAGAACCTCCTTTAATGTCAATCCGGGAAGACATAAGGATGGTATGGAGACCTCGAGCAAGTGAAGGCAAAAATGTGTGAGTGAGAAGCATACTAACATGCACACACATACACACACGCACACACACGGCAAGAACAAAGAGAGTAAGACAATGGAATCACTTCTATTACAACCAAGTTCTCATACAAGTTCAAAACTACAAGAAGCTCCCCCCAAAAATGAGCTCTCTAGCTCTATTTATAGTTTTGGCCCTGTCCAGACCTAGTGTCCGGCCTAGTTAAAAATTAGGTTCCAGGGCTTATTTGAGGGCTCAAACGAGATCTAAAAAATATGAAAATTGGCAGGCAACTACTTCTAAGGCTCCCCAAGCTCGAGGACTCCTCGGCTAACAAAATGGAGCTACAAAAAGATGAAACGGTATTTACAATGGTTGTTAGTGATGAGAATCACTTTTAAAATGATGTCAAGATTGGAAAAAAAAATGATGGGATGCCTCAGTGCTAGATCTGCATGTCTGCCCGTACTTGCTTCTTCCTGTATAATGCCAACAACTGCCAATCTCCAGCAGCTGAAAGAAACTCCAATTGGTATGAGACATAGGAAAAGAGCATTGTCATACTTTGAAGCTCTTTCAAAAGGTGG
>CM035418.1:94731627-94734127 GCA_020310875.1 Ceratopteris richardii
GAGTTCTTCATAAGGAATATGCAGAACTCATGTATACATACAAATCTGTTCAATTTTCCAATAGCATATAGTTATTTATCCATTATGCAGATTATCAAGTGCCATCAGGGAGGAGTTCTTATGGAAATAGTGTTCATGTACCTAGTCCTTGCATATCTTCATTAGATTGGGATGCTCCTGATCATGCAACAGTTTTAAGTTTTCTATGCAAAATTAAATTTGACATCCAAAAGGCAATGTCAGCAGGCCGAATTTCGAGAAGGATAAAGATTCAATGGTTTTTGCCTATTCATGTCTTTGTAGCATGCTTTTAAAACATGTCATTACAGAAAAGAAAAACAATGTGGTTGAATAGGAGAGTCTCTATTTCAGAGATTGATGATGTTTTAGGTAGGGAATGGGATAGCAAAGAAGTTCAAAAGCTAGGTGACATTCTTTTATGTAAACTTAGTCCCAATTCTCTTTCAATATCATATCAGATATGTCGACAATCTCTGGTTCTAGGATATGACTATAGAAGGTGGAAAGAAAAGCTTGGACTTTGGATAGCCTTGGACTCAGAGGAGAGCTATCCAAAATTTGAGTTAGAAGTATTGGTTCATCCAAATTTTCAATCAAGAAAAATAATTGTCACTGCAAATCAGAACCTCAGAAATGTAAGGGAGCTCCTAGAATACCTTGATGAGGTATCATCACAGTGTAGATTCTCAATTGATGATGCAATAGTTAACATTAGATCAGAGAAATCATTATCTTGCATAAGTTGCCTGCGACCAAGGGTGATTAAGTTCCAACCCTTAAGATTGTAACAAGTTAACCCTGACATTCTTACATAATGTATCTCCCTCTTATAGAAGCTTCTATTGATACTTCCATTGAATTTTCTTTGCAGGATGGTGACAAAGAATGTGTGTTAAATTATGAATTTTAAATGTCTATATTGATATTTGCATTTTTTTAATTTACTTTCAAGATTTTGATGAGGTTCTTATTGTACAATGATAAGAATACAAACCAAGACATTCTTATATATTTTTTAGGTCCTTTATTTCATATTTCCATTGATTTTTATTTGCAGGAGTGAATTGATGACTTCAATTATTCCCCTTCATCTAAACTCATATTGGCATTTTTTTGTTTAATCTTAACATTCTGATGAGGTTCCAACTAAGAAATAATTATACAGGAACTTGCATAAGTTAATTCTAAATGAACAAGAGATCTAGAATTCAATATCTAGTTTCAATTTAATTATTATAGTCTATCAAAGGTGCACATTAGTCTCAATTAAATTATTTGATTCTATCCATCTTTTCTGTCCTCAAGTAATGCAAGAGAAAATATCATGGTACACATAACAAGTAATATAAGAGAGGGTGGAGAACCTAATGCAAATTCCCAATCCAAGGTTTGATATTTCAAAATATGAAGAGCATGACTTAAGGCATAAAACAGAGGAGATGAGATTAGGGAAGACGACCGATTCTAGCGACTAGTGCAATCTGAACTTGTCGGATGGCCCTTATTGCTTAGATCGGTCGTGTTAGAAAACTACCGCGAGAGACTTCAACAAGTGACCTTGTGTAAAGGTTTGACTCGTGAGTATAAAAACAACTAGCAACATCTCATCTCATGCAAGGTTGCTAAAAGGGGATCCTATGTTGAAATGGATAATATGACCGATGCAAGCGATAGGGGCAATCCCAAATTCTCCGATTCCTCGTATCGCTTGTATCAGTTGTGTCCTCTTTCTTCTTTATATTCTTCTGTATCTTCTCCAATTTAAACTTTCCAAGAAGAATGAAGTAAGAAACCCACAATGCAGTCATATTTGTGACACGACAAAATTTAATTGGACCATGCAATGAACTTTTGTTTAACTCTCAAGAGATTCAATACAACTGTATATTTCTCAAGGCATATAAATATTGTAAAGGCAAATAAATATGGTTACAATGACCATCTTCCAGATGAAGATTGGCATAAGTACATACAATTTGTACATAAATAAATCTTCAAACCTATGTTGGTTTTACAATAGATTTCAATCTTAGACTCAAAAATGATTCAACCCTTTCTATCCTTTTTGGAGCCCTCTTTTCTCTGTTGCTTGTGTCCCTTTTTGGAGCTTTCAGCTTGACTCTTTTTCTTGGTCCCATGCTTTAATGGTGAGTGAAGAGGAAGCCCTTTCTTTTTTTCTTCAGACTTTTTTTTATCAGGTGGAGGGGGTGGAGGTGAGTCTGGATCATAGGGGCAGATTGCATGTTTCATGATGCCATTTATTACTCTCTCTCTCTCATCAAGATGATCCATGGATCTGGGTAGTCTGATAAATTCAATTCAGGAGTGTAAAACCTTCTTTCCAAGAATCTTATAGCATTTGCAATCACTCTCCAGCCACATGATGTTGCGTCTTTCTGTAATGGCACATGAATTTGTATGTATCCAAATTGCTTTTGTTCATTCAATTTATCAATTCTAGGAAAATTCTGATCAATAT
>CM035418.1:94754127-94776627 GCA_020310875.1 Ceratopteris richardii
TTGCATATGACAAATCAGGCATAGTTAATGTAGCATAGATCAGACTACCAACCAAACTTTGATATAGCTTCATGTCCTTGAACTCTTCTCCTCCATATCTTCTCAATTTGTGATTCACCTCCATTGGAGTAGGTGCTACCCTGCAATCATCCATTTTAAACTTGATCAACAAGTTTTATAAATACCTTTCTTGAGTTACATACACTCCATGTTGAGTGTATGAGATCTCCATGCCCAAGAAATATGACAAGTCTCCCAAGTCACTAATCTTGAACTCTTTCTCCATTTGCTTCTTTAGGCTTTGAATACCTTTCTCATCTGTACCTCTAAGAATTATATCATCAACATATATGCACATGTAAATGAACCCATCATCACTTGCTTTGACAAGCAAGCTACTATCTGCTTTAGATACTTGAAAACCAAGTTCTTTCAAGAACTTCACAAGTCTATAATTCCATGCCCTTGGGGCCTACTTCAAACCATACAAAGCTCTCTTGAGCTTACATACATGATCTGGATACCTTTCATTTCTGAATCCTTGTGGTTGCTCTAGGAAAACATCATCTGAAATGTAACCATTTTGCTAGTTTGCTACGCCTGCAGAAATCTGAAATGGTGTCCTCTTTGCCCAAACTTGAGGCACCTGGAAAACATGTTTGTGAAGGTTGTATTTTGGGCAAAATGCAGCGTTCATCCTTTCCAAAAGATGATTCAGTTCGGGCTACTCAGAAATTGCAGCTTGTACATAGTGATGTTTGTGGTCCTATGCAGACACCTTCTTTTGGGAATTATCTTTACTTCGTGACTTTCATCGATGGCTTTTCCAGGCATGCATGGGTATATCCATTGAAGGCAAAGTCCGAAGTGTTCATGTGCTTCAAACAGTTTTTGGTTTTGGCTGAAAATCTGCCAGCATGTAAAATGGGCACCCTCCGTTCTGATCAAGGGGGGGAATATATGTCTTCTGATTTTAATGCATTTCTAGCTGAACGTGGGATAAAACACCAGTGTATAGTGCCGTATAAACCTCAACAGAATGGAGTTGTTGAACGAAAGAACAAGTCTCTCATGGAGATGGCGAGGTGTATGGTCAAGAGTCAGGCTTTACCACATAGTTTCTGGCTTGAGGCTGTCATGTGTGCAGCATATGTACTGAACAGGTGTCCCACTAAAGCGCTGCAGTTTATCACTCCATATGAGGCTTGGCATGATCGCAAGCCATCTGTTGCTCATCTGCGTGTTTTTGGTTGTTTGGCATATGCATTAGTGCTTGAACAACATCACAAAAAATTGGATGATAAAGAAGTAAAATGTATTTTTGTTGGGTACAGTTCAGAAAGTAAAGGCTATCGTTTGTATCATCCACAGACTAAACATATTCTAGTTAGCCGTGATGTTGTTTTTGTGGAGGATGCTATTCAGAGATTGCTTTCATGTACTAAAGAGACATCTGTTAGCTCCAAAGACATGTATGATACTTTGTTGCCTCTTTTTACAGGTGGACAATCTAGTGCTGGTCCTAGTGACGCAATGTCTCAGCCTTTGTAGGTTTCATGTGATGATGCAGATCATTCCATTTCTGATGCAGATTTACATGATGCACTTATTGATGAGAGAGCTGATATTGAGTAGGCAAGAACAATGCCAAAATGGTTGGTGCAGACCTTGCATGACAGCAAATTAGATGCACCTCTGTCATATCGTACTCGATCAGGCTCTCATAGTGCCTCTTTTGCATCAGATTGCTATGCTATGGCTGCATCTAGTCTCTGTGATGAGACTGAGCCTGTTTCGTTTGATAAAGCACAAAATTCAGAAAATTGGATGGCTGCTATGCAATCTGAATATGATGCAATAATGAAGAATGGTACTTGGTCTTTATGTGACTTGCCTCCTGGCAAGAAGGCCATTGGCACTAAGTGGGTATACAAGCTGAAGCGTAAACCTGATGGTACAGTTGACAGGTATAATGCTAGGCTTGTTGCAAAGGGCTATGCACAGGAAAGAGGCATTGATTTTGATCAGACCTTTGCACCTACATGTCGTATGACTACTGTTCGGAGCATCTGTGCACTTGCAGCCCATCATGGTTGGAATGTACATCAGTTGGATATTAAAACTGCATTTCTGAATGGTGGCTTGCATGAAGAAGTTTATGTTTTTCAGCCCCGTGGCTTTGTGCAAAAAGGGCATGAGAACCAGGTGTGCAGGTTAAAGAAGGCATTATATGGTTTAAAGCAAGCACCACGTGCTTGGTATGAAAAGATACATGCCTATCTGATTGCACATGGTTTTGAGAATAGTCCAACTGAAAGCACCTTATATGTTAAGCGTGCTAATGATGTACTTGTGATCATTGTGGTTTATGTTGATGACATGCTGCTCACTAGTCCTCATGAGAGGCATATTGCTGATTTTAAGGCTGATTTGCATGCCTCATTTGAGATGTCTGATTTGGGGCATTTGCATCATTATTTGCGCATTCAGTTTATGCACGTTGATGGTGGAATGGCTTTGTGTCATACGAAATATATTGACACATTATTGCAGCGTTTTGGCCTTGAAGACTGTAAGCCTATTGCCACTCCTATGGAGAGAGGTTTACGATTGAGTCTTCATGATGCTGGAGATGCATTTGATGTTGTTCTCTATCAGCAGGCTGTTGGATGCTTGATTTACTTATGCATTACTCGGCCAGATATTCAGTTTGTTGTCTCACAGATGAGCAGGTTTATGTATTGCCTAGGAGTCAAGCATTGGCAGGCGGTTAAGCGTATCTTTCGCTACTTGAGTGGTACTCGACTACTTGGGTTGTTTTATCCCAAGGGGGGATCACTACCGCCAGATTTGCATGCTTTTTCTGACTCTGATTGGGGTGGTTTCTATGACACTCGTGTGTCCACTAGTGGCTTTTGCTTCATGCTTGGTAGCTCATGTATATCTTGGTTGAGCAAGAAGCAGCCTACTGTGGCCACTTCCAGTTGTGAGGCTGAGTATAGGGTAGCTTTCACAGCAACTGTTGAGTGTGTGTGGCTCAGACGCCTTATGGCTGATTTGGGTGTTGGTCAGTCTTCTACCACCACCATCTTCAGTGACAGTCAGAGCGCATTGGCAGTTGCGAGGAACCCTGTGTTACATGCTCGCACTAAGCACATTGAGGTGCATTACCATTATGTCAGGGAGAGGTTCTCTGTTGGGGAGATCAGCTTGGCATATGTGCCCACGCAGGAGAACATTGTAGACCTTTTCACGAAGACTCTGCCTAGGGAGAAGTTTGAAGCTTTCCGCAAAGCTTTGGGCTTACTTCCTTTTGTGGAGTGATTTCCACATAGCTTGGCACTTCCTTATACATGAGTGCCAGCTACTTGTTCACCGCATCACTCCCAGGGGGGATTTATTGATATATTTAGGTAGTGATGTGTGTGAACACTCTAGGACCACCGCGGCACTTCTTTCCCTCTTTAGGAGGCTTTTTTCCCTCGGCTTGTATATACGCCTATTGCCCTAATGGGCTACTCATCTTTGTACATTCTCTAGTAATACATTCAGTATTGTGTGTTGTGCTCCAAGCTTCTTCTCCTTCCTTGTGTTGTTCCCGTGCTTCCGCAGACATCTATCTCCAACACTCATCTGTGTGTTTTTGGTTGTCTGGCATATGCATTAGTGCCTAAACAACATCGTAGAAAATTAGATGATAAAGCAGTAAAATGCATTTTTGTTGGGTACAGTTTAGAAAGCAAAGGCTATTGTTTGTATCATCCATAGATTAAACGCATTTTGGTTAGCCATGATGTTGTTTTTATGGAAGATGCTATTAAGCCTTTACTTTCATGTACAAAGGAGACATCTGTTAGCTCCAAAGAAATGTATGATACTTTGCTACCTCTTTTTACGAGTGGACAATCTAGTGTTGGTCCTAATGAGGCAACTTCTTAGCCATTGCAGGTTTCATGTGATGATGTAGATCATTCCATTTCTGATGCAGATTTGCATGATGCACTAAAAATGGTACCTGGTCTTTATGTGACTTGACTCTTGGCAAGAAGGCCATTGGCACTAAGTGGGTATACAAGATGAAGCATAGAACTAATGGAACAGTTGAGAGGTATAAAGCTAGGCTTGTTGCAAAGGGTTGTGCACAGGAAAGAGGCATTGATTTTGATGAAACCTTTGCTCCTACTTGCCAAACGACTAATGTTCATAGCATCTATGCACTTGTAGCTCATCATGGTTGGAATGTACATCAGTTGGACATTAAAACAACATTTCTGAATGGTGACTTGCATGAAGAAGTGTATGTTCTTCAACCCCATGGCTTTGTGGAGAAAGTGCATAAAAACCAGGTGTGGAGGTTAAAGAAGGCATTATATGGTTTAAAAAAAGCACCACGTGCTTGGTATGAAAAGATACATGCTTATCTAATTGCACATGGTTTTGAGAACAATCCAATAGAAAGCACCTTATATGTTAAGCATGTTAATGATGTGCTTCTGATCATTGTTGTTTATGTTGATGATATGTTGTTCACTGGTCCTCATGAGAAGCATATTGCTAATTTCAAGGCTGATTTGCATGCCTCATTTGAGATGTCTGATTTGGTGCATTTTCATCATTATTTGAGAATTCAGTTTTTGAATGTTGATGGTGGAATGGCTTTGCATCAAATGAAATATATTGACACATATTTGCAACATTTTGGCTTTGAAGACTGTAAATCTATTGCCACTCCTATGGAGACAGGTTTATGATTGAGTCTTCATGATGCTTGAGATGCATTTGATGTTGTTCTCTATCAACAAATTGTTGGATGCTTGATTTACTTATGCGTTACTCGACCAGATATTTAGTTTGTTGTCTCATAAATGAGTAGGTTTATGCATTGCCAAGTGTCAAGCATTGGCATGCGGTTAAGTGCATCTTTCGCTACTTGAGGGATACCCAGCTGCTTGGGTTGTTTTATCCCAAGGGGGGATCACTACTGCCAGATTTGCATGCTTTTTCTAACTCTAACTGGGCTGGTTGCTATGACACTCATGTGTCCACTAGTAGTCTTTGCTTCATGCTTGGTAGCTCATGCATATCTTGGCTGAGCAAGAAGAAGCCTACTATGGCCACTTCCAATTGTGAGGCTGAGTATAGGGTAGCTTTCACAAAGATTGTTGAGTGTGTGTGGATCAGATGCCTTATGGTTGATTTGGGTGTTGGTCAGACTTTTGCCACCACCATATTCATTGACAGTCAGAGTGCATTGGTAGTTGCGAGGAACCCTGTGTTCCATGCTCGCACTAAGCACATTGAGGTGCATTATCATTATGTTAGGGAGAGGTTCTCTGCTAGAGAGATCAACTTGGCATATGTGCCTATGCAGGAGAACATTGCAGACCTTTTCACAAAGGCTCTGCCTAGGGAGAAGTTTGAAGCTTTCCACAAAGCTTTGGGCTTACTTCCTTTTGTGGATCGATTCCACATTGCTTGGCACTTCCTTATACATGAGCGCCAGCTCCTTGTTCACCACATCACTCCCACGGGGGATTTGTTGATATATTTAGGTAGTGATGTGTGTGAACACACATCACTTTTTTTTCCTCTTTAGGAGGTTTTTTTTCCCCCGACTTGTATATATGCCTATAGCCCTAACAGGTTACTTATATTTGTACATTCTAGTGGTAATACATTCAGTATTGTGTGTTGTGCTCCAAGCTTCTACTTCTTCCTCGTGTTGTTTGCGTGCTTCCGCAAACGTCTAACTCCAACAATACATCCTATCATAGAGCCAATGTGCCCAATTGACCTGTTCCCCTTTCTTCACCCAACAAAGGGGAGCATAGTTCTCCTTTGAAATATAGTCGTATTTGACGATAAAACATAACCACTCCAAATACCACTTCAACTGTTCTCGTCTAGCATATGATACATTTTTAAGCATATAATATTGTCTTCCTCCCTCATGGGGTCCAAATTCTTTATGTAGAGCATCCTCTGGGCACTTAGGTATGGAAAAATCTTTTAAAATAGGTAACTAAAATACTTTAGCAATGAGATCAGGCGATAATCGTACCTAGGACAACATTTTCCCTTTGGTCTTCCACAATATCTCAATTTGGCTCTTCACATAATAGTTCAGCTTCCAATTCTCCCATGGTAGTGTGGCAAAAGCAAATAGCAATACTTTCTGTAGCCATGAAAAAATCATCAAAGCAGCCACATCATTTTCTAGTTTAAATTTGGTATATGGATCCATTAATGACTTCATTAGCTTTCTTGCAGATGATGGTGTCTGCATTGCTTCCTCCTCTTCCTGCAAAAAATTGTCACTTTCTTCAGACGACAATTCCTCCATTCGTACCATGCTTTCCCTCCTTTTAAGTTGATTCTCATGTCTGCAGCTGAAGTAGGTTGGATCACTGCCACCAAATTGGTTGTCTTGGTTCTAGGCATAGAAACACACCTCTCAACTACACAAGCCGACCACAAATGTACTTGCGCTATAGGGCTTGTACATACAACAATACCATTAATGTACCTTACCCGACCTATCCATGATTTAGATAGTCATAGATAAAATCATCATCATAATTGAACTTTAGCCCATGCTCCTATGTAGTAATTAAAAATACTTTTTCACTGAGCTTTCGTTACTGACCAGAATCCGACTTTATTACTTCTGAGCGAGCAAAGTCTGACCAACCATAATTTGACTATTTCTCTTGAGGTAGTCAGAAATCGGACTATATGAGATCCGACTGACACCCTAACTCCCAAATCCTAACCTGACATCCATTGACATGTTGATAAACCACCTTATGTTACCTTCAACCAATCACCATCGAGAAGACATGTCACAACGAAGAAAAATGCAAATAAGTAATCCTCATTGTTTTGGTAATCATTACTGCTACTGATCCGAATATTAGAATTAAACATTACTTGTACCAAATTGGCTGTTAACCAATCCATATGGGGAGGTTTTCCTTGAAATTTATTCAGATCCATTTTTGTACCAAAGACATCTGCTACCAGAAAAGTCCCTTGTCCCAAATCTTACACAATTTGATATGGACCCTTATACCTCAAGCTAAGCTTTCCTAGATGTGGCTCTAACTTGGAATTGTATACCATAACCCAATCTCCAACCTAAAATACTTTGAATTTAACATTCATGTTCACCCAAGCTTGTCTCCATCTTTGGATAATTTCAGTTATATATGCACTAACTAATGGTCTTCCTCCAATTATAGCAAGTACTTACTTCTATGCTTGACCGATATTTTCGAAGACATCTTTTTTGCTCTAACACGCAAACTTGGGACCACAAACCCATTAGGACCAAAGCTTCTAACCGATACACTAACCTGAATGGCGTCATTCTAGTTGTTACTTTAAAGGCAGTTTTGAATGACCATAATGCCGAATCCAAAAACAAATCCCAATTTTTCTGATTATCATGAACTAATTTTTTGAGAATCCTTAATAAAGTTTTATTAGTGCTTTCTCCCTGACCATTTGCTTGTGGATAATATGCTGTGGATTTTTTGTGCATAATGAGATGTGTCTTTGTTAATTCCGAAACAACTTCATTAAGGAAATGAGCTCCTCTATCACTCACCAATTCCATTGGACATTCAAATCTAGTCATGATATTATGGTAGAGAAACTTTTCTACACTAGTCGCCTTATTATCTTTAAGGGAAATTGCTTCCACCCACTTTGTACAATAATCAGTTGCTACTAAAATATATCGATTCCCACGTTGACTAACTGGCTTAATTGGACCAACAAAATCCATCTCCCATTTTTTAAATGGATCTAATGGTAAAATTGGGTGATCAGCCATTCTATCTGAATTATTTGGTTGACCTGTTTTTGACAAATGACATACCTTTTGGAAAATTCATGAGCATCCTTTAGTATTGTAGGCCACCATAATCTAGCCTGTAAAATCTTCTTACCTGTAATGTCTCCTGATAAATGTCCTACTGCTCCTGAATGGGTTGCCTGCAAAACATCTGGTTTCTCAAAATCCGGCACACATTGTCTAATCACCTGATCCACACCTTTTTTATATAATGCACATGCTATCACCAAATATGGTCTACTTTTTAAAGCAAATTTCTTTCTCTGATCACGTGTAAATTTCTTAGGCAAATACTCCATCCATTAGGAATGCTAACCACTTATCATACCAAGAATCGGAGTCAGCAATCTAAGCATTAAACAATTCTGCATCTTGTAACTCATCATTCACTCTAACTAGTGCTTCTCTTGATTCTAATCTACTAAAATAATCAGCCATAGCATGCTCTTTTCCTGGAGTATGAACAATTGCTAATTGTCCTATTAACATAGGCTTCTTAATAAGATATACCAAAGCTTGGTGGTCTACATGAAAAACCACTTTATTACCCAACAAATAATGCCTAAACTTATTCAAAGCATATACCATAGCCAATGCCTCTCATTCAATAACTACAAAATTCCTTTCAGCTGACCACAACACTTTGCTAGAGTAAAAAATTGGTCTATATCGACCCTTCTCTTCTTGTTGTATCAACATTGCTCCTACCGCTACATCCGATGCATCTACAAATATGTGAAAAGGTAAAGACCAATCTGGAGGTTGCAAGATCGGTGCTACTGAAACCATCTTCTTTAATAACTGGAAAGCCTTCTCTTGAGCTTCAGTTCATACAAAAGGGACATCTTTCTTAGTTAAATGTGTCAAAGGTAATGAAATATTTGCCAAGTACCTCAAATATCTAGCATGCCATTTTATATGACCTACAAACCTCATTACTTCCTTTACATTAGTCGGAGCTTTTGCTATCTGAATTGCCTCAATTTTCTTGATATCAATAGCCATTCCCTCACTTGAAATGACATGACCCAACAAGATACCACTCCTTACTGCAATAACACTTTTAAACGGATTCAACACCATTCTAAATTTTCTGCATCTATCAAAACAACACCGCAAATGCAGCAAGTGTTGCACCTTCTTTTCAAATACTGAAAAATTATCCACAAAAACTTGCATAAAGTCCTGCAAATATGGCTCAAAAACTTTATGTGCCACATAATTGAATGAAGGTGGTCATTTTTCAATCCAAAAATCATAAGTGTAAACACGTATGCCCCAAATTCTGTAATAAATGTTGTTTTATGTTGATCCTCTTCAATAACACGAATCTGATTATAGCCAGAAAAACCATCTAGAAAGCTATACATTTCATGTCCAGCTACCGCATCTAAAAATTCATCATAGAATGGCATTGAAAGAGGATCCGTAATCGTGGCTACATTCAATTTTCTGTAATCCACACAAATTTGCAATTTCCCATTCTTTTTTGGAACAACAATAATAGGAGATAACCACGTTACTTGATTTACCGGTTTTATGAATCCCACGACTAGTAACTTGTCAATCTCCTCCTTGACCTGTTTTGCAAAATTTGGATTCATGTGATACCTTTGCTGCACCATCGGAACAACATCTGTTTTCAAATTAATGTGATGATGTAGTTCTGGATCTATATCTTTTACTTACGAATAATCCCAATCAAAGACATCAATATACTCCTTCAACAAACAAATTGGATCTTCTAAAAACTGACCGTCCAATTCCTTGCTTACCCTCACCATTTTTTGTTCAACATCTGTCCCTAAATTAATTTCTTGAAGTTCATCTTCCTTCACTCTACCAGATCTTGCATACTTTTGTTCATATATTTTTTTAGCAAAATTTATTACCTCCTTTTCTTGCTGATCCAATTTTTGCTAAGTCGGAATTTCTAGATTCTGCTCAAATAATTGTCTTAGCTTTGTTCCTTCAATTTGGTCACCTATAGCTAGTGCAGACCTATTCCTCACCAGATCCTCTTCTTTACATAGTACTCCTTCCACATCTACTTCCAATACTGGAACCACAGTTGGATTTGCCTTCAAAAATTCCTCCTCCTCATCATCCTCTATCTCCTCAGCTAGGCTAATGGTTTGGGCCATTAAAGGTTTCTCTCTTACTGACATATTCCTTCTTCCTTTCATTGGTATTGTGACTTGCTTTCTCCCCTTTGTAATTGCCACTATGTTTATACCCCAATCTTGCTTTACCTTGGCCAAGTTGAACGATGATGATCTACCTAGCAAGATCTCATATGAGTAGGTAGATTCAGACATTCAAATTACCACAAAATTAACCATAAATGACATTCCTACAATGACTATTTGCTGCTACTTCAAAATTCCCAAAGGTTGAACTCTTGCCTGATTTGCCATCTTCACCTGAAAAGGTGCTGGAGCTAAAGACCCATTCCCCATTTCTTTAAAGATATAATCAGGTAATATGTTCATCCCTAAACCACCATCCAACAAAACTTCATCAAACCTTCTCTACCTATAATGTGCCTGAATTACTGGTACTAGAAAATCCACATCAGCTGGATCAATATTATTGGATGATGTTGAAATTGCAGACCTGTCTGTTGGCTCTGATTCTTGCCCAACTAGCCTCTTTAACAATTTTTCTTTAAAAATAGACACTAAAGATAATAATTGATCCAAGGATAATTGTAATGGAGACTTAATAATTACCTCAAACCAGTCATTGTCCAACTCCTTCTTAGTATTCACCCTATCATCTTTGTTTTGTTTACAAATGGGCATTAAGTCATCCTCATCCTGTGATAAAATCTGAATCTTATCCTGCTTCTGTCGATCCTGTTGGATCCGTTTGTGTACTTGGTCCCGGATCTGCCTTTGTTCATGCCAATCAATAGGACTGTTATTTTTTGATCTTGTTATTGCCAAGACTGCAACATCATGTGTCCTAACACATTACCTACAATCACAATTCTATTGATCCTCATATTCCTTACCCCTGATTTCTGATATGCCCGCACTCGGATCACTCTAAAGTTCCTGATCTCATAAATCAATTACTATAAAATTTGCCTGAGCAGCTTGTTGGGCCTATTGTTGTTGTTGCCCTTGCTGATTATTCTGATTATACCGAATAACTGGTATACCTCTTTCCTCTCTATGCTTAACCCATAATGGGAAATTGGGACCAATTCAATGATCTGGAGCAGAGCAATACCCACATTTCATCACTCTAGCTGGTTGTCCTTATTGATTCCCTTACTGATTTCCTTGATCTCTCCATGGAGGCCTCCCTTGCCGCTACCTCTAAAAACTACCATGTCCTTGAATCGGAGTGGCTTGATTTGCTGCAACATCATTATTACCTCTATTATCCTGCCTTGAGTATTGAAGTCTATGCTTTGGGTTATACCAGCATTGACTTGTGGTATGGCCTTCTTTCTCACATATTTCACAATACCTTTTTTCCTTAGGAGCAATTATTGAATACCCATGCTTCTTTAAACGACTAATCAGAGCTTCCTCCTTATCCTCTCTCCCTTTAGATTTATGATGCCTTCGTACATAAATTTCTTCTTCTTCACTTCCTGAATCTAAATCGATCATAGCTTTTCCAGAATCTGATTCTGTATTAGATTCTTCCTCAGAGTTGGAACTATTATACGTCTTCTTTATTCTATCGAATCTCTTTTCTACTCTAGCAACTGCTACTACCAACACATCAAAACCATTGGCTATATCAACACAAGCCATAGCATGCCTAACTGCTTCTTAATCCTTTGAGAAAATAACCTCCTAACATCTCGTCAGTAGATCTCTCATTACCTTGTAATCTTTCCATTAAAATTCTAAATTTCTGAGCATAATCTTCCACCAACATATTCGTTTGTTTGATTGCTCTGAGTTTTCTCAAAACATCAAAGGGAGTCTTTTCTCTTCTAAATCTTTGCAAGAATGATGTTTTTAAGGCATTATAAGTAGCAAAATGAGCCATATTGTATTGGTTAAACCAACTCACAACTTTTCCTTCTAATATGGCTGCAAATTGTTGTAATTTAACTACATCATCATACAATGTTGGATAACCATTCGCAGTCCATTTGATTTCAAACTGAGCAACATGAAAATCTGCATCTTCTTTTGATCCTCCTCTAAAATGTGCTTCTTTAACTTTGGATTAGGAGGTGGTTGCACCATGGGTAATGGTTGAGGTGTACCCTTAGGTCTTTGCCTGGTGACCCCTACAAGCGGGTCGAATCAGAGTCACCTTCTTACTCCTACAATTGCTTCTATTAGGATCAATGCTCCTAAAATTCCGCACACTAGCCTTGTTTCTGCTACACACCACCCTCCTCCCTCTTCTTCATATTCTGGAATTGAATCTTCCTACACCTCGTACCAATCATATGACTCAAGAAATGGAGCCACGTTACCAGCTTATGCGTGCAAGCGTGTGTAATATACTTTACCAACTCTTCGCCTTCTTTTCGACATTCATTTCTTGCTTCTTTGAGCAAGCACAGTAGGATTGTCAAATGTGTTGGGGTTCAACAACACATAACTACTCTCTCATGTAACAAAACTCATCCAAGAACAATCTCATGTTACCATTAGTGTCCATGTGAAAGGCCAAATGGCCACCGGACACTTCTTTATATATGTTATTTAATAAAACATATAGTGTTCTAGTCAGCCACAGACTGTATGTTCGACCGCATTTGTAAGACCTAAGAGGTCTATCTTCGTGCTCTCTGTGTACTGTGTTTTCTGCGTATTCTGCAGTCTCTGTGTGGAGTACCGTATGCGGCCTTAAGAGGTCTGTTTTCTACTCCGAGGATATCGTCGTGGAGCTCTCAATAAGGAGAGCGCACCGTGGTGCATCGCCAACGAACTACTTCATTGGTATTAGAGCAGTTCAATAGAAAAAGCTTTGTTCCTTTTGTGCGAGCGAAGCGAGCATCCCCCCTCCCCCCCCCCCCCCAAGGCTTATGACTAAGGCGGAAACCAAGGCATAGACCTTGGCATACCTTGTCATCCGAGTCACCAAAGTCACCATTGGCACCGTTGGCTGCGCACGAGGGAGGACCTCAACGATCAAGGAATATAGAGGTTCCCGATACTTCCTGAGAGGTCACCCATCCTAGTACTGTTTGCCCCAGAGCTCGCTTAACCATGGCAATCTCTTGCCACTAAGCTACACTCTTGTGGTGTCTGAAGAAGGGGAAAGACTAAGGTTGACATTACCTTGAACATGTTTTGGTCCCTCAAAGCTTCATCCTTTGCTTTCAAAGCCTATTTGGGAAGCAATTTTGGGGTGTCTTTTGGAGCCATTTTGGAGTACTTCCGCACATAGTTCTCTTCACACAGGTCCAAGAACATCAAGAAGAGTGTTCTTTGTACTTCTCTGACAATAAATATCTTCCTTTGGGGCTGTTTTCAGCCACACTCATAAAACTACAGGTTTCCTGAAAGGTTTCAGTTTTGGTGGGAGCAGCTGTTGCAAAATGTATGCAGGTTTTTTGAGCCTAAAACATCAGAGTTGATAGACACTTGCCGGTGTTATTGGCTAGTTTTTGGGTTGTGTATTCAACCTTTTAGTGTCATTTTACTGCATATATTGAGCACATACACACCATGTATGCTTCTGTGGATACCGCTTATGTACGTCCATGTGGTCATTGATATAGCGGTTATGTTCTTTGCATAAAGCCTTTTACGTTTGATAAAGAGGGTCGTGGTGAGGTTTTCTTAACTGGGAGACACCCAGATGTTGAGGTCTCTTCGGTGATGCAGGTGGAAGACTTACCCAGCCTTGCCATAGGAGATGTATGATAGTTGTTCATAGGTGGTCGATAAGCCTAGTTGGTTTCTCTTTGCTAACTGGTTATATGTAGTGGAGTCAGTGCTTCATTATGCAGGAAAACATGTCAGTACTTGCAGTTTTATGATATTTTTGACACTGGTCATATGCTCATTTTGCAGAGGATACTCTAGAAAAAAATTTCCAGATTTTTGGTCTAGTCAACTATACAGTGGTCGATTTACTCCTTGATACAATTATTCGTTGGTGTTCGGACTCTTCTAGCTCCATTATCATTCTATTCAGTTCTCTACCATCATGGCATCAGAGGTCTGAGGCACATCCGGTGGATCAGGGTCTAGTGCTAGTGTTCCGAGGAGAAGCTATAACTTGCAGGGCAAAGACCATTTTGAGATCCGAAAAATTGATGGCACAAACTTTGCTCTATGGAAGAATCAGATTAAAGATGTGCTGATTCAAAGGAGGGAATGGAAACCAGTAAATGGGATTTCTGACATGGATGAAGATGATTGGGACGAGTTAGATGAAATGGCCAGGTCTACCATTCACTTGCACCTGGCAGATAATGTTTACTTTATAGTATTAGATTGTGAAAGTGCAGAGGAGCTTTGGAAGAAGTTATGCAATACATATGAAAAAGAGACGGCATCAAATAAAGTGTATTTGATGAGAAAATTATAAGACCTTCGCATGAAGGACACAGATAGTGTTGCTGCTCATCTAAATGAGTTTGATGTTATATTCTCCCAGTTATAGGCTCAGAAAATGGATATGGATAATGAGATGAAAGCAGTATTGCTATTATGCACCCTGCCATCATCATGGGATACATTCTGCATAGCTATTAGCAATAGTGCACCTGGTGGTAAACTCGTCTATGATGACATATGTGGAGCACTCTTGAGTGAGGAGATTCGTAGAAAATCTATGGTTGACACTCAGAGTGGAGATGCATATAATATTCGTGATTCTTACCAAGGAAAGAATCAACAACGTGGCAGGAGCAAGAACAAGGAAAAGAATGTTCAATGGAATAAGAGTAGAAGTAAATCAAGGAAGAGGGATATGGAATGCCATTATTGTCATAAGAAAGGACATATGAAGAAAGACTATTATGCATTAAAGAATGCTAAAGGTAAAGGACAGAATGTTGATGGGCATGTTAAACAGTTACCTGCACCATCTACTTCGAACGTGAAGATTGAAGAAATTAATGCTATTTCTGATGATGCTAATGTGCTGACACTTGATAGTACTGTGCCAACTGAGGCACTTATGGCTGATTCTCTTTCCCACACCTGGCTGCTAGATTTTGGTGCTTCTTTCCATGTGACACCACACAGAGAATGGTTCTCTAATTATGCAGCAAAGTCTCTTGGTACTGTGAGACTTGGTGATTCTTACCAGTGTGACATTGTGGGGATTGGAGATGTGGTTAGCAGTTCATTGATGGTTCAAAATTTACTATGCATAATGTACGCCATGTACCTCAGTTATCACGTAGTTTGATGTCATTCGGTCAACTTGATGACCTTGGTTACAAGGTAGTCTTCTATGCTCAATCCTTTCGTATATCAAAGGGCAATATGGTTATTACAAAAGGAAGCAAAGTTGGCTCACTTTATCCTTTATTTCTATCACAGAAAGAACACTTGTTAGCTGTTACTGAACAGCCTATGGCTTGTATTTGGCATGGTCGTTTGGGTCATATATCTCATAGTGGAATGGAAAATCTTTCTCATTCTGGCTACTTACCTGTGTTATCTTTCTCTGATTTTTCATTTTGTGAGCACTGTCAATATGGAAAGCAAACCAGAAATGTGCATAGAACACACATCTACTCTTCAATTCAGCCTTTAGATCTCGTCCATACAGATGTGTGTGGTCCTATGCCCACTAGGTCCTTAGGTGGTTCTCTTTACTTTGTCACTTTCATAGATGATGCTACTAGAAAAGTCTGGGTATATCCTATCAAATCAAAGGATGAGGTATTCCCTACTTTCAAAAAATGGCTTGCTTTAGTTGAGACTGAAAAAGGAACTAAGCTTAAGGCTTTACGTTCAGATAATGGGGGTGAGTATACCTCACATGAATTCAGCCTTTTCTGTCAGTCTAGAGGGATTCGTAGAGAGTTTATAGCTCCTTATACCCCAGTACAAAATGGTGTAGCTGGAAGGATGAATAGAACTATTCAAGATAGAGTAGTTTCTATGTTGCATCATGCAAACCTCTCACAAGGCTTTTGGGCAGAAGCAGTATTGACTGTAGTTCATGTGATTAACCTTTCACCTAGTACTGCCAAAGGTCTAAAAGTGGCACAAGAGTTATGGACAGGGAAGCCACCATATTATGATCATCTTCAAGTTTTTGGGTGTGAAGAATACATTCATATACCCAAGAGTCTTAGACAAAAGTTGGACCATAAGTCAAAGAAATGCATTTTTCTTGGATATGGTCGAGAAGGACAATTTGGATATCGCTTATGGGATCCTGAAACACGGTTAGTGATAAGAAGTAGTGATGTCATTTTCAATGAGTCTAAGATGCATAAACAGCCCATTAAGGAGGTTGAAGTGAGAAGAGTGGTGTTTGAGGATACTAGTCCTCCAGCTAGCATGCATAAAAATGTTGCACATAGGGATGGTCAAGAGAATGTCCGATCAGATTAGTCTGCACATGTTCCTATGGAGCAACCATTGAGACGCTCTACATGTGTCTCACATCCACCTGATAGATATGTTCCAGGTTTAGATTTTGTTATGCTAACAAACGCTGCTGAGCCTTCTTGCTACAAAGAGGCTATGCAGACAGAGGATCATGTCAAGTGGGAGCATGCCATGAAGAGTGAGTTGGATTCTATTCCCAAGAATGGTACTTGGGATTTAGTACCCTTGCCAAATGGAAGGAAATCTTTACCATGTAAATGGGTATATAAGCTGAAATTCACATCAGATAGTGCTTCTCCAAAGTATAAAGCACGACTTGTTGCAAAGCGTTTTAAGCAACAACATGGTTTTGATTTCGAGGAAATCTTCTCTCTAGTGGTCAAGATGACTACCCTGCGCATGTTGCTTGGATTCATTGCAATGGAGGACTTAGAGTTAGTCCAAATGGACGTGAAAACTGCTTTCTTGCACGGAGATCTTATAGATGAGATCTATATGGAACAACTAGAGGGTTATGTAGTTCTTGGCAAGGAAAGTCTAGTTCGTAAGATCAAGAAGAGCTTGTATGGTCTTAAACAGTCCCCTATACAATGGTACCAAAAGTTTGATGCTTTTATGAAGTCTCAAGGCTATTCTCGAAGCAATGAGGATCATTGTCTCTACACAAAGAGATGCTCATATGGCAACTTGATATGTCTGATACTTTATGTCGATGATATGTTGATTGCTGGGAAGTCCTCTTATGACTTGTCAATTCTAAAAAAGAAGTTGAGTTAGACATTTGATATGAAGGATTTGGGGGATGCCAAACATATTCTTGGCATGCGCATTATTCATGATAGGAGTAAAAGATGCATATTTTTGTCTCAAAGTGAGTACATATCCAAAGTACTTCACAGGTTCAATATGCAGGGCGGAAAGGCATTGAGTACACCTTTACCCACATATGTGAAATTGAGCAAGGATGATTGCCCCAAATCAGATGAGGAAAAGGAATTCATGACCCAAATTCCCTATCAGTCTACTGTTGGTAGTCTCATGTATGCTATGGTAGCTACGAGACCAGACATTGCATTTGCAGTGGGAGTTGTGAGCAGATATATGTCTAATCCTGGCAAGAAACATTGGGAAGCAGTCAATATGATTTTGAGATATCTAAGTGGCACTAAGGACAAGTGTCTATGCTTGGGTGCATCCATTATTGGTTACACAGATTCTGATTATGCTTGTTCTGTAGACAATCGTAAGTCTACATCAGGGTACATTTTTCATTTTGCTGGAGGTGCTATCTCTTGGAGATCTCATCTTCAAGAATGTACAGCTGTTTCCACTACAGAAGCAGAGTATGTTGCAGCAAGTGAGGCATGTAAGGAAGCATTGTGGCTTTCTCATCTTGCTTGTGATATGGGTTTACCTCAGCATGTACCTCGTTTGCTCAGTGACAATCAAAGTGCCATTGCTTTGGCTAAGAATCTAGTCTATCATGCAAAGACCAAGCACATTGAGGTGAGATATCACTTCATTAGAGATTGCTTAGCCACTGAGCACATGATTCTTGAGAAGGTTCACACTCAAGATAATGTTGCAGATGCTTTGACTAAAGCTCTACCATAGGATAGCTTTCGACATTGTTTTGTCACTTGGTGAGGGTTACTTGATTCTTGATCTTACACAGTCACTTGTATACTGTGTAACATGCCCATCAGGTGGGAGGTATAGTTTGTATACTTACACTCAGGTATTCTTTATCATTCTTTATTTTTCTCCCATAGTTACTTTGGCCATATTGGCCTTAGTGGGAGATTGTTACCGTTGGCGTCCATGTGAAAGGCCAAATGGCCAACAGACACTTCTTTGTATATGTTCTTTAATAAAACATAGAGTGGTCTGGTCAGCCACGGACTATATGTTCGACCGCATTTGTAAGACCTAAGAGGTCTATCTTCGTGCTCTCTGTGTATTGTGTTTTCTGCATATTCTGCAGTCTCTGTGTGGAGTACCATATGCGGCCTTAAGAGGCCCGTTTTCTACTCCGAGGATATTGTCGTGGAGCTCTCGATAAGGAGAGCGCACCATGGTGCATCACCAACAAATTATTTCATCTCAAAACTGAATCACACCTTTATACAAAAAATACTTATAATTTAACAGTCTTGTACATTGCTTTCTTGCTGCATCAACACATACTCAAGACTAAATCACTTAGACAGATGTAAATCCACACAGCGCAAATTTGATTAAGCATAGACTTCACTAAAATATTTCAGAATGTCAGGAATTATTAGAAGTTTGAGATCAACAGTCTCTATTACTGACGATACAGAACAATACTATTTGATTTCAACATTCGCTAAACTTCTTGACTTCCCTCTTGACCTTCTTTCTTTCTTGTTTCATGTTCTTCTCCTCTTATGACCAAAAAAATAGACATCATATATATGCACATAACCAAAATAGAATGAACTACTTCATGCGACATCATCTTTACAACTAGATTATAACTAACTATTAAAATTCCGAGTCATCAAAGATCCGACTCTACACAAATATGACTGACCAAATATTCAATTTAGGAGACAATAAATATCCGACTAAACTTCTTTTCCTACAGAATCTTCTCCCCTGAACAATGGACTCTCAAAACTAGATAAAATTTGGAAAGAGCCTTAAATCCACCTTAAGTAAATTTAGTTCCTCCAAAGTAAAGAGGATGTTATATCCTCTTAAAAAAATATAGACAATCTACCTATACCATTCTATTGCTTAGACAAGGATTATGAAACAAATTCCCCTCTATTTAGATTTATTTCTTTATTGGAGGTCAATTGCAAACAATAAATCCACCCATTTCACTAAGCCTAAAGGTATAATGTATGTGTACACCAAAGAGAATGTGATTTGGGTAAGGATTATGAAAGATTAATCTTCCTTTCAAAACAAGATAGATTTTGACTTGACAGATGAATTTGATAAAGAAGTCTTAAGCAATATGCATCTATTTCATTAGGTTCATGCACAAGCGACGCATAGAGATTGAAACTTTGGATCCACCTAATTAACATATTTGAACTACAAAGGTCCATATTGCATATAGCTTAAGCAAGGAATTAGATGAGGATGTTCTATTCCACCCTTTTCATTCTTTCCATACTTGGCATTTTATTTAGTTTTTTCATATGCAAAACCAGAGAGAGCGTTCAATGATTGGGGCAGGGATCAGAACACACACGAATTCTCCTCTTTTAAGATTCAATTGGGATAGGTCCCCCTTTTGAATAAGGAGACGAAATAAGAGAGATGAAGACCATGATCAAAGAGAATGATCATGGGGCATGGGGGAATACCGCAAGGTGTATATCTCCACTCATTTTTTAGGATGAAAATGCTTTTAAGGGGGGGAGAATGGTGTATAACCACATGGGTCTAATGGGTAGAACCCTTGGGTTTCTAGATGTGAAACCCTTGAGATTTATTATTTATTTACCCCTATTAGATGGGTCTTGAAACTTGGGGTTGATTCTCTAAGGTTAAGTACCTTAGGCTTGATTGGAAGCTTCTCCTAACCACTTGATTTGCACATGAGAGCTTGAACAATCTTCTTTTAGAAGGCATATGACTTCCTAAGCTCGGAAACCATGTCATCACATTGGGAAACCATGTGATGGAAGGTACACATGTCCCCTTGAGGGTGAGTTACCCCCTTGGACTTGGAGCTATATGTTGTAGGGGTTGGTTGGGTGGATACATGCATCTATCTCCCTAGTGTGAGTCTTGCTAGTTAGTTCTCTTAGGTTTTTAGTTGAATTGTTTGTGGAAGCTATGGTCTTGCACAACACATACACACACACATATATGTATGTATTCATGCATGTATGTATCTATCTACATACATACACACACACATATATACATACATACATATATACATACATACATATATATATATATATATATATATATATATATATATATATATATATATATATATATATATATATATATATATATATATATATATATATATATATATATATATATATATATATATAGAGAGATGAGAGAGAGAGAGAGAGAGAGAGAGAGAGAGAGAGAGAGAGAGAGAGAGAGAGAGAGAGAGAGAGAGAGAGAGAGAGAGAGAGAGAGAGAGAGAGAGAGAGAGAGAGAGAGAGAGAGAGAGAGAGAGAGAGAGCATAATATATAAGAGAAATCAAATTTTGATTGTTCAAATAATTGAGGAAAAGATGGTTTTGTCCACCTAATCACACCTATTTATGGAGCTTAGATGGTGATATAGGCAGAAGGTAGGTGAGGAACTTAACCTAGATGGAATAGCATCAAATAGGTAAGAGAGTGATGATAAAAGCTAGAAAGGTTGTACATATATGTATAGATCATGAGGGCTCAATTTTCCACTAACCATCTTAGAATGTCAAATTGACTCATGCCTGTTTAATTAACTTATAACATATAAAAGCATTCTTATTTAGATAGAAAATATTCCCTTTAAATATCTGATTGGGGGTATGACCCTTCTACCTGTGTCCGAGGGGGGTATTTCCACATGGGACACTCTAATTGAGGATAATCTCTAGTACACGTATCCCAAAATAGGGGACCCTATATCTTAACCATTTACTAAATTTGTTATTATGTATAATCTAAAGGTTAGACCCACAAACAATCATCACATGTACCTCATCTTTGTATCTAGTTTAGACCCATTTGAAATGTTTGAGCTCAGAATGTAGATTCTCCTTATAATGGAAGCTTCACAACTTGGGGCATCAAAGATCACTAGTGGAATCTTAAAAGGGTGAAGCATTGAACATATGTAACAACATATATCCATATATACATATTTGATTATATGGTATACCATATATTTTAATATATGTTATGGGAGGTTTTGATTTTGAGCCATTCTACCTTTCAACTCTTCTTTGCTTACCTTTCAACTCTTCTTTGTTTACATTTTGATAGTGTTGTAGATCTCTTCTTTGTTTACATATACTATTTCCTAAGTTGGAAATTTTATGAGTCTTTCATGTTTTGTTTTCAATATGTATAATTGTATAATGATGTTGTATGACATCAAATGTTTTTATATTTTAGTACATCATACATACTTCCGAGCTTGTAATTTGAGAATGAAAATGGAAAAAAGTATAAAAAAAATATGCTCTCAAAGAAAACGAGAGAATGAAGTTCGAGGGTTAATACTTTTTAAAGTAATGGAAACATTTTAAAACAATTATCACATGGAAGTTTCAGAATTTCTCAATTTAAACCGATTGGTAAATTTCACATTTACACATTTTCGTCTTTTTCCTACCTTTAATATCGTATTTTGAATGATTTCGAAGTGGGGGATACTTAGCTTGCAAATTGTATGGAGGGTGGGGAAAGAGCATAATATTGGAGATCTAGTCTTCGGGGGACAACGTAAAATTTGAGTCGAAGAATGCTACAATCTACTTGGCGACACGTAGTGTCTTGAATGAGCATGAGCATGGCGAGTGTTATAGCATTGCCTGCAATAACCAAGCTCTACGGTCAATCGCAAGCTATCGGAGTCCACCAGAGGTCGGTGAGAGGAGTATTACGCACTGTATTTTCCTTGAATGGTTTCCCTTGCTTACGCAAAGGCAAAGGCTCTTCTGGACGTAGAGGGACTTTTCAAAAGATACTTTACCTACCGAGAGCTGTTTCAAATGATCCCGCATCTGCTCCTGAGGTCTTTCAGGGGATGTACGGGCCATGGTCTATCGACTCCAATGACGTCCGCGAGGTATTTTGATTGATTGATTGATTGATTGATTTTGAGAGAGAGAGAGAGAGAGAGAGAGAGAGAGAGAGAGAGAGAGAGAGAGAGAGAGAGAGAGAGAGAGAGAGAGAGAGAGAGAGAGAGAGAGAGAGAGAGAGAGAGAGAGAGAGAGGAAAAGTATTTTTACGTCTATTAGGAGGTCGAACTCGGCCTATGAGACAAATCAATGTACATGGGTGTATCTTCGGTCAATCGGAAAAGATAAAAGTGCTGAAAAAACTGGTAAAGCTGATATAGATCTTCGTTTTATGCATGTAGAGATACCCATGAAAAGGGGGGGGTGTATGGAGTCCTATATCTATAGTCTACAT
>CM035418.1:94781627-94796627 GCA_020310875.1 Ceratopteris richardii
GCTTAATCCACACTTAGGATCAAGTCTAGATCCAATATACCCTTTCCCAAGTTAAGAAAGCTACTTTTGCTTCTAGCCCTTGATTTAGGTTGATCCTCACATAGGAGCAATCCCAAATCCAATGGCTTAGAAGTAACCTTCCTAACTATCCATCTACGGTGTACTCTGGATCTCATCTTACCTGAAAGTCCGAAACCTACCAATGTCCAACACTTCACATGGCTTTTCTTCATAATGGGGGCCTTACAAAATAGAGTGTTATGGAACAATGGTGGTATTACATAAGGGTGAGGCATTGAGCATATCTAACACCCTCCCTCAATGTCCACCTAGAGCTTGCATAATTCACACTTTCATGCCTCTTCATGATGAAATCGTGTCTCATCAAGTTCATGATCAGAGCGCAACTTAAATGTCATGCACAAAGAGTATGAGTTTCATTGGTGCCAATGCCTCTCCCTATGTTTCACGTCATCAATCAAATCCAAAGATCCCTGATAGTAATATATTAATGAGAGGAAGTATAAAGTCTTGAGTGCAAAAGCAACATATGGAAGAGGCCACTAGAGAGTTGAAACTCTTCATTCAGTTTGGCAGTCCATTTAATGTTGATAATATTCTTCCATGAAAGAGGGAAATGAAAGCCATTAGTAGAATAGGTATTGCTTGGGAGGGTTCTTGAGGACAAACCATGCATACTAGTGAGCTCTTAAGGCAAACAAAGTTGACAAACTGAAATGTTATCCCTAAGATTGTATGGGAGAGATATGGATGCTCTATTTTGTGTGATGGCAGGTCGGACGTTCATAGAAGGAATGTTTATAACATCCTTGTGTCCTCTTGCAAGGGCACTGTGTTTTACTTGCTATACCGGCCATGCACCTAGTACAATAGTGACATGTTAATTCATATTTTCACATGTTAAGAAAGCCATTAAGGATGTGGGAAGTGAGAATGTAGTGCAAGTTGTGACCGACAATAGGTTCAAGCACGTATCGATGAGGCATATGATTGAAGAGGCATACCCCAAGATTGTATGGGAGAGATATGGATGCTCTATTTTGTGTGATGGCAGGTCTGACGTTCATAGAAGGAATGTTTATAACATCCTTGTGTCCTCTTGCAAGGGCACTATGTTTTACTTGCTATACAGGCCATGCACCTAGTACAATAGTGACATGTTAATTCATATTCTCACATGTTAAGAAAGCCATTAAGGATGTGGGAAGTGAGAATGTAGTGCAAGTTGTGACCGACAATAGGTTCAAGCACGTACCGATGGGGCATATGATTGAAGAGGCATACCCCAAGATTACATGGACGCCATGTGCATCCAAGAGTTTAGATTTGCTTATGGAAGACATTGGGAACTTCCATGGGTGAAATCTATCCTTGATAAAGCAAAATTCATAGTGAAATTTGTCACTATTAAGCCAAAAGTATTGAACATCTTTCGTTTCCACTCTTCATTGGATTTCCAAAAACCCTCTTTCACACGATTTTGTTGCATGTATATAGTACTTGATAGAATCTTTAAAATAAGAAAAAGACTTCTATGTATGGTGGTGGCCGAGGATTGGTACAACATTCAAGAGGTTAGAGGAGGAGACTCTCCCTTCACATAGTTCTTAGCGCTCGTTATAGGAGATGATGAGTTTTGGACGAAGGGAGATACGATGGTAGGCTCCATTCAACTAGTGGACAATGTTCTTCGCATCATATATATGGAGGACAAGACACTTGAGCTTGTATGTGAGTACATTGATCGTGTACAAGAAAGCATCCAGAAAGTTGTCGGACTCTTATGCATCGAGTAAGTAAAGGTTTTTTATTTGAAAGTTGAAACTTGATACTAGATAGTTTGTTAATTGATCATATGATGTACTAATAGTAATTTATCATATGTTCATTGTTTATTATATATAGGAAGACCACTTTATGTGATGCAGTGAGAAAAAGATGGGATTGGTTTCATAAACCAATCCATGCCGTTGCTCATATTCTTAATCCATTATGGAGAAGTGAGCAACAATTTACAAACATTGAGCTAGAGGATAGATGGATTTACTACATCACACAATGGAGCGACGATGATGTTGGTATTTTGTCACGGTTAGAGAGTGAGAGATTGTAGTTCCGTAGCATGGAGCGGTACTTTGTATAGCCCACTATACGATTACGCGAGAAGCAGGTTGCTCCGGTCACATGCTGTGAGAAATATGGAGTGAGTACTCCACTATTGGTAAGTATTTTTACCATTTGAATCTAGACAAAAGGGATCAACATAGCCCCACTACAAGTAACTTTGAGGTTTTGTGAAAGCTTAAAATTATTTTTATACCCTATAGGCTATACTCTAGACTCAAATTTAATAAAAAAACTGAATTTTACAAGTGAATGTTGATCCAATTGAAATTGGTAAAGTCAAAGATATTCCTCAAATCTCTCAAGAAGAGAGGGATATCTTTGCCATGCTTGCAGAGGAGTCTTAGAGATTTGTACGACAGACTCATAGCCACACTCAAAGGGGTAGGTAAATTGTAATAGGTACTAAGATTTACGCATAACGCAAGTATGCCCATTGCTAAGATTTTCTCTTATATATATATGCATTGTTTTACGTGTAGGTGATCCATCATTATCGTCTACTAGCCATCATCCATGCAAGTATGTTTTAAGGAGGGGTGGACCACGTCTTTCAAAGGGTGGTGGATGAAAAAATGTAGAAAGGTGAGCTATGATACTTGAAAGAGCATGTACAATAATGTAGAATTGACTCATGATTATGATATTTTGGAAATAATTGAGTTTTCTTTTGCTTCTAGAAAAATTTTCATTGGACCAAAAAGAGTGTTGCATGACCAACTTAGCAATTGCAGTTTGAACAAGAAGGTGGACATTCATGAAGTGGTTGATGATATGTTCAACCAATTGGAGAGATATAATGCTCCTATCAACGTAAATTGTTGATAAGTTCCATAAAGTATGGATAGTTCAGTGGAACCCCCAACATAGTTCAGTGGAACCCCCAACAGTAGAGATGCATATTTAGAAGTACATGGGCTTTTCCCTTGTCAATCACACATTCTACCTTAATATGGCTGATTCTTCATAAAGGTGTGTGGATAGAAGCAAAGCTAAAAAGCTGAATATTAATACAAGGAATTGTTGCGTATGTGGCGTAGAAGAGGACTTTGTAGCATACGGGTTCAGCCATTGGCTAGTTGAGGGTCTCATCATACCGACCAAAGATTGAGGCTTGCAGAGCAGCAGACACATCTAGAGAGGAGAGATTTGCCGTATATATGGAGTAGAAATAGAGGATGAGGAGCATTTTGTGTGTCGATGCAAGGCATATGATGATATCTGGAGGAGATACGAGGCTTTATTCACATGATAGCCTACCCTTCGTGAGATCATGGACTCTAGAGATCATTGTCAGTTAGGGCGATTCTTACTAGAGATACAATGCCACATAGATGCCCTGCTCCAGCCCACCAGAGCATCTTCGATTGGCGGGAGATAGACACAACTCAATGATTTCTTTACCCCACGACATGCACTGGCTTCCCCACCTGATGTCACTTAGAGAGGGTTGACTTCTCAGCAGGCTGAGACCTCTCGAGCTAGGAGACGACCCTGAGCTAGAGGCTATCGGACACAAAGATTGCACAATCATCCGACTGTAGATATAGAGGCCCGCTACCATTGAGCCATTGAGGAGAGACGGGCAGAGATGATGTCCGATCCCACTGCAGTCATTCGGGCAGCCATGACCCCACCTCCACCTATGTACCATGTACTACATCCACATATGAGCACTAGTTGGGGGTTTCGTGCCGCTTAGATGCATTCTCATACTTGTATCACCCTCTTGCATATAGGCTACCATAGAGATGGCACTCCATACAGCCCCCCTTATAGACTCTCCACACACACATTTATGGAGACTTTGGTTTTCCTTTTACCTAGTTTTGCATCGGTTTTTATTTTCAGCACGCTTTGTCTTTCCGTTTGATCGGAAACACAGACCATGTACATTGATTCTGTCTCATAGGTCAAGTTTTGCCTTTCAATAGACGTAAAAAATCTTTCTTTCTCTCTCTCTCTCTCTCTCTCTCTCTCTCTACTTGAGTTGGGCAGCCGACATCAGCTCGTTATATATAACGGGATGAATCGTTGGCCAGGTTCGGGGGGACTTGCTTGCTTCCCTCACGGGGGAGGTGAGAGCATAGTCGACTACATTTTAGGTACCACCTCTGGAGCTTCACTCATCCCCTCACTTAGCATTGGACGACGCCCACTTGGTGCTGACCATACATTTATCACATTCACACTCTCATATCCTATTCCATTAGACCCATCCTCGCCCACTCAGACACACACCACGATACACTTCACACACGAGCTCTCACACGTTTATGCACACCATTTACACACCCGCCTACTCTCCCTCGATCCACTCTCACCCTTGGACACACTTACATCACAGTTCACCACCATCCTCCAGGACTTAGCTCGCTGCAGCTTCCCACACCGCACACATATACACCCTCCACGCACAGGTTCCATGCCCCAGAACCGGTGGTATGATGCAGATTGTCGTGAGCTACGGAAGCACCTACGGATTTTAGAGCATAGAGGGGATATTACACACACAGGCACATCATTGCATGCAGAGCCTTACTCGCCGCAAACGGCGGGATTGGGAGGAGAGACAGTACTGGGATATTTATCATTTGCTCATGAGTCTAGACAGTGTAGTGGCATGGCGACATTTGAGAGAGGAGACAGCAGACACCCATTCGAGACCCGAGCACTTGCCATAACTATGCACGGAGCCTATACGAGATCCTAGACCAGCCCCCCATTCCGAGACCACACAGCTCACGTCCTACTACCTCTGACTTCTTCACACCCACTATGGTGGGACGCGCTATTGCCCGGCTACAGCATGGAAGGGCCCAGGACCATTTCGGTTTACAGGCATAGCATCTCATCTACGGAGGCAAGACCCTTGCACTGCTCATTGCCCACCTCTTCAACCGTGCATTGGTTGAAGGGTTCCCTGACTCATGGACTGAGCACACCATAGTGCCCATTCATAAGTCAGGTGATACTATGGATCCAGCTACATACCGGACGATCATGATTGGACCTATATTGGCCAAGTTATATGGGGCGGTACTAGAGACAGAGTTGAGTGCTCTCGCTAATAGGAAGGGTATCAGGGCTCCAGGACAGGCCGGTTTCAGACACGATTACTCTACCATTGATCACATCTTCACTCTGAGATGCCTGATCGACCAGGCAAGGGTGAGGAAGAGGAGATTATATTGTTGCTTTGTGGACTTCCACAAAGCATTTGACACTGTTCCCAGGGAACGACTCTTCAGACAACTATTTGATATCGGAGCTCCGGAGGAGATGATATGGGGGATCTATGCCTTATACGAGAGAGTATCTGGTAGAGTCAGATGTCCGGGGGGCTTATCTCATCCACTTGCTAGCACTATCGGGGTGAAGCAAGGATGCCCTCTTTCACCCACCCTCTTTGGTCTCTACATTGATGAGATAGTGGACTACATAGAGCAGCACGGGGATGATGGCATTGAGGTACGTGGGTCCACTGTCCATATTCTTTTATACGCTGATGATATTGTACTGGTTTCAGAGTCTGCAAAAGGTCTACAACATCATCTACATGGCTTAGATGACTTTTGCAGACACATAGGGTTATCTGTGAACCTTGGTAAAACCAAGGTCATGATCTTTCATACATCAGCATAGGTACGCAGACATAGTTTGTTCATAGCAGCCGGTGGACCGATTGAGGTGGTTGGATCATATGTTTACTTGGGAATGACATTTACAGCAGCATCAGGGGTCTTCTCTATGTCTTCAGGGAGCTAGTGACCGCATCACACGTGGGTATGCATGCAACACTAGCTTTGATGGAGAGACATTGCTACCAGGCATATTTTCAGGAGCCCCGCACAAAGGGGTGGCTCTTCGACACTTTGGTTACTCAAGCACTCATGTATGGGGCAGCCATATGGGGACCAGGCTTAGCTACATCAGTATGGACAGCATTAGAGAGGCCACAGATCCTCATGATTGCCAGACTTATCCGTAGCAAGCCTTCCGTACCACATGATATCATTAGAGCAGAGCTCGCTGCACCACCGATGCTAGTTGAGGCACTATTCCTGACAGTATGCCTATTACACAGACTTCGGAGCATGGGTACAGAGCGTATTGCCTATCGTGCTTTCCAGGCATCACGTGATATGGCATTAGCAGGTGATACCTCCTCATGGTATGCACAAACACGAGACTGGCTGGCCCACCATGGCTTTGACATAGACAGGCTACCACCACTACAATACGGCTCACATGCACCCACCTACTCGCTCTCTCATCAAGAGAGGAATAGGGTCATTCGTGAGGAGATTTGGCATACATACATATAGAGGACATGGGTGAGCCCTATGTATACATTGCCACCGAAAATGCTCTATTACCGTGAGCATTTTCTACATATTTCGAACAAGGGCTTCATCGAGATTCCGAGATACATGCAGACATACCTACCCCACCACCTTCGAGTCGTCATTGGGCAGCTCCGGGTTTCATCACATCAGCTCGAGATTGAGAGGGGTCGATCCAGGGGAGTCCCCCGTGAGGAGAGGTGGTGCCCAGTATGCGAGACAGAGGTAGAGAGTGAGTGGGAGACCAGCGACGCTTGGGACGCTTTCTCACAGCAGCATACGAGAGGCGAGAGCGGTCACTAGAGCCCACACATCAGCCATGGGTGATTTCCCAGCAGACCATTACCCAGTTCTTTCAGCAAGCTGAGCTACATCAGAGAGAGCCATCTATAGGGCTCACGCTCCACCAAGCAGAAGCACAGAGAGCACGACGCCGACCACACATGGGCGGATATCGTCGACCACAACTATATGAGGAGGATATCTCACACATCAGGACAGCCTACGACCACATCATGGAACATCGGCGTACCACCACCCCTTGGGTTGTCTTCCTTCAGGAGGCACTCAAACCACCACCGATGTACCACATACTACACCCACCTCCACCCGTCACCAGTAGCTAGGGTGTTTTTACTCACATTATGGATCCCCCATGTACTAGGTCTGCAGAGTCAGAGCCACGTCTCCCAAGCCTCTTCCAGCCCTATATAGCTTTGTGTAGCGTTATACTTTTTATTTCATTTCATCTTCTACATAGGGTTACTACACTTGTATATGGTTTTTGTCTCATAGGCCAAGTTTGGCCTCCAAAAGACGTTAATATGACTTTCTTTCTTTCTTTCTTTCTCCCCCTCACACACACATACACACAGTGCACACACTAGAAAAAAATGACAAAAAATTATGATAGTTTATTTGTTTTTTTCTCCAACCTCGATTGATTTACTTATCTAAATGAACATGAAAGTAATTACAATTTACCCCACATATTGTCTCTCTCTCTCTCTCTCTCTCTCTCTCTCTTTCTCTCTCTCTCTCTCTCTTTCTCTCTCCCTCTCTCTCTCTCTCTTTCTCTCTCTCTCTCTCTCTCTCACACACACACACATGCACACATGCACACATGCACATGAGGATTGGGTCTAGTACACATAGGATTTCGGTTCTCCTTTGTATCACAAATCAGAAGTAGACGTCCCCTGAGCATGAGATGGGACTTGAACTCTGCAAATCCATATGACGCATGTGATCGAACTATGCCAAGCACATGGGGAACGCTAGAAGTCTTCTTGCACACTTAAGTGTTGTAGGTGGCTATGTTTATTATCTGTTTATTTTATCTTTGGTATCTTCCTCACAAGTCAGATCTGCTTTGTTCAAATTTCAAAATGTTGTCCTTTCTAGTATTATAACTAGGCACATCAATTCAAACCAAGAGGATTGAACAGAAAGTATTTTATAGTTATATGATTTTATTTGATATTTTGCATCTTTTTGCATTTTTATTCATGCTTTTGTGTGTTTAATCTCCCCCCTTGAAAGAAAAAAAAAGGTTGTTTTCTTTGTTTTTGTTCTCTTTTCTATATTTGTTTCTTATTGATTTTTCACAAGTTGAGATAAATCTAAACTCATGAAGGTATGTATTTACTATACATGGATTATGAGCTCATGGGAATAACGAGAAGATGAGTCTCTCTCTCTCTCTCTCTCTCTGTGTAGTAGTGTCTATGTGGTGGTCAAAAGCACTTTGTGAGGTTTGAAAACGAGGATGCATGGCTGAATCAATATATAGGTAGGGGAGAAGGACACAGATGGGTCATGGCATGTCTTGCTGGTTATCGTTCATGTCGTTTGGTGTTTGGATAAGTCAAATTTGTTTTTCAAGTGAGAAGCTTTTAGGTTCATGGTAGACCGTAGTAAATTTCATTGGTAGACTTTTGACCGTGCTTAAGCTTCAGATGTGGGGATTGGCAAGGCACTTCCTTTTCTTATTGTGCACTCTTCATGTTGATAAGGCTCAACTCTTTTGTCTGGCTTTATGATGATCTAGTGTCCTTCGGGCACAAAAAGGTTAGCTGGGAAGAAATACTCGGATTGTCATCAATATATTAGTTTATTGGATTATGAAAACTGCAGCTCCAAAGTCAGCAATCTTAAAATCAAAACATTTCAGTGAGGATTTTGGATCTCAATTTTTATGTTTGAATGCGTTTTTGAAAGTTTATGTTTATCAACTTTTCATAAAGAGAGTTGTGGAGAGCCTTATTGTTGACATAGACTCACTTGTTGGGCAGGTCTTATTGTATAGAGGAGGGCTTGTAACAACAGCAGTAACATTTCTCATTGCAGCATCAAGAGCCTTTTTACCAGGAGACAATGCATTGAGCTCATTTATTGGTCAGAATTTTGACGTATTGTATGCTGTTGGTGCTGGAGGGTTGGGACTCTCTTTATTTTTGATCCACATTTATGTCACACCCATTAAGAGGATGCTGCAACTTCTTTGGGGAGCTGGAGTGCTTGGATCAGTACTAGTAGCTTTAAAATTCGCAGCACCTGAAGATGAAGGTTTAGTCAATTTTGTTATAGAAAATCGTTGGGCGATATGGCTTGTTGGACCTTTGTTTGCTTCTTTGACAGGCCTTGTATTTAAGGAAGGTATTTACGAGAAACAAATGCTTTTATCTCGTAATGCTGATCTATTTAGTTTCTTTATTAAAAAAGAAGTGAGGGACAGACACAATGTATGAAGTAATTGAGTATCTGATTAATGTTAAAGGCATGCAAAGATTTTTTCACTGACAGGACTTACTGACTCACATCCTGATTGAAGAAAATGAAACCATCCAATAAATTGAACAGGTCCAATATACCTGATGAGAAGGAATATCTGCAGCAGGTCTAATGTAGCAGTTGAATGGACATAGAAAAGAACATAAGCAGGCTGTGGATGCTGATATGATGTGATTTCTTCACCTGTTGCTTTGCTGCTGCTGTATCATGAATGAGCACAGGGTGGAAAGAAAAGCAGACTAATGAGGTAGAGCAACTTATCTGAGAATAGAGGCAGCCGAGAAGAGGCCGATTAGGCTGTTGTCTAACAGCTGTTAAGGTTGAGCTGAAGTAAAACGATGTCAGAGAGACTCTGAGGTTGTAGCCATTTCAATTGGCTCTCACCATGATATAAATGAAACTAAAGATGATCGGACTGAAATGGGCAAGTGAATAAAGATTTGACACGTGCTCAGTTGGTATGTTTGACTGTCAAGTGTCACATTGCTTGCAAAAACTCTCTCACTGCTAGTTCTCTCCTATTATTTTGTTGTGAGCAATATGAACCGGAACTGTTTGACAATCCTAAGGGAGTTATGCCTAAGTAACAAATCGAGAAGACTCTTCCAAGGTAATCTATTATATTTTTAGGATTGATTGTGGATCTGAATAAAGTCTTACAGGTTGAACTAGATCCAAGCATTTGAAGCTATTAAGATGGAGGCCTGTGACTATGCTTAACAAATCTATGAGGAGTGCTCTTAACTTTGTTTCTTTCGTTGAAGGTAATACACAGCCGAGATGAAGATGAAATGGGTTATTATGAAGGTGAAATGGGCTATAGAATTTGATTATGTGAGATCAAGAAGGTAATATGTAGCCGAGATGAAGGTGAAATGGGCTATAGAATTTGATTATCTAAGATCAAGAAGGTAATACACAGCTGAGATGAAGGTGAAATGGGCTACATAATTTGATTACCTGAGATCAAGAAGGTAATACGCAGCCGAGATGTTGTATTTAATGAGGCAAGGCTGTTCAAAAACAATTGTGGCTCTAAAGATGACCATAAAAGAGACAAATTTCAGCATGTAGAGCCAAGTGTTAAATCTGATTTGAGGATGCGCCACGCATGGCTGGATATGAAAATGAGAAGTGGTAATTGAGCCATAAGATGTCGGACAACAAATTGAGGCTCATGAAGGGCATATGCAACCACCTATTTATGCTGAAAACAAGGCTCGAAATGATGTTCAACTGCCCATTAACAATGAGGAAGTTGTATAGATCCATTGTCACAGAATGTGGACCATGGGGTAAGAAGATCTGCATCTTCTAAGAGGCCTCTGAAGAGATATGACCCCTTTGTACATTACATTATGTTATCAGATGAGGGTGAGCCTCTCACTTGTAAAGAGGCAAAGTTATGTGAGAGCTAGCCATTCAGGAAAAGATAAAAGGCCTTACAAATGATACTTAGGACTTGGTTGAGTTGCCTAAAGTTACGAAGGCCATTCCTAACAAAAGGGTATACAAAATCAAAATTATGGATGGCAAACTCACGTACAAGGCAAGGTTGGTTGCCAAGGGATATGCCCAATAAAAGGGCATTGATTTCCAAAAACATTTTCTGTCAGGTGGTTAAAATGACCACATTATGTGTGTTGTTTCTGAGTTATTCTGAATGGATGTTAAAACAACCTTTTTGCATGGTGATTTAGATGAAGAGCTATACAGAAACAGCCAGAAGGATATGCCATTCTCAGAAAAGAGTATCTGGTATGCAAGCTTAAAAGGAGTTTATATGGGTTGACTCAAGCCTTGAGGCAATGGTACAAGAAGTTTGATGCATTTATGCTCAAACATGGGTTCAAAGGAAGCCATACAGACCACTGTTTGTACTCCAAAAAGGATGAGGATGGCAGCCCAATCATTCTAGTGCTGGGAAAAAAAGGAGCACTCTAAATGTTCTAAAACAGTAGCTGAACTCTTCATTCTCAATGACAGATCTTGGGGAAGCTGAGCATATACTTGGTATGCGAATAAAAAAAGGGGTAGGGGGCAACATACTTTGCATTTATCCCAAGAAAAGTAATCGGAAAAGTGCTTGACAGATTTAATGTGGTTGATGCTAAGCCTTTTGGAGTGCCATTGCAGCTACATGTTTAGCTTTTGAAGGATGACTGTTCCAAAGATGATGATGGAGCCAACTATACAAAAGGCTTTGCTATGCATCAGCTTGTGTAAGGACGTGGATATACGTAAATTCACAAGTGGATATGTATACACTCTTGCAGAAAGTGCTGTTTCTTGGAGCTCTAGATTCCAATAGTAGCATGATCTACTACAGAGGCTGAATATATTTCAGCCACAAAGGCTTTTAAAGAAGCCATTTGGTTAGCAAGTGTACGCAGTGAGTTTGGTTTTCCTGACAAGGCACATTTTCCTGGTCGTGATAGTCAAAGCTCCATATGTTTTGCAAAGAATGCCGTATTCCATGCTCACACAAAGCATATTGATGTGAGGTATCACTTCATCAAAGCGGTGTTAGAGGATGGCTTGACCACTTTGATCAAGGTCAATACTTCACAAAATCTTGCAAATGCTCTCACGAAGTGTTTAGCAAAGACACAACATCAGTTATGTGTATAGATGGTTGGAGTTACTTAGCTTAAAGGAGCCTCCTTGGCCTTTTAACACTAGTTAAGACACTTGAGTGTCCTAAGACAATTAAGTGTCCTTCTTTTACACCAACTTGCTTGGTTTTTCTTGTTTGAGGCTCTACTCACATACTTGGATTTCGTACCGTTTACTTTTTGAGAAAAATATAAACTTCAATGTTTTGCAACTTCATATGGGTTTTTAAAGGAAAAGAAAATAGGAATTTTTAAAACTCAATTTTTAGCATAATTGAAAAAATAACTTGATTAAAATATTTGTTGGAAATATAATTTCCATAAGAGGAGTTTTGATCAGTTTTAGACAAAGTCAGCGATGGTCAAACCAAGCTCAGAGATGGTCATTATTGATCATAATATGCAAGAATTTTTTATTACATATTTGCAAAGAGCTACTCAAGAGCTATCCAATGATATGTCACATATCATTGGATAGCTCTTGAGGGTTCGAAAACCTAAACCCGAATTTCAAAAGAAAAGATACTTTTCATCAAATTTGGATCAAAGACCAAGATTTAATTTACAAAAAGCATGGTCTAGACTATTTGTCATCAAAAGCAATAAAAAAAATAACACGAAAAAACCTTTCTCCACGTTTTTCCACCGCGAATCAAAGGTGGCTGCTTTTTAGACTTTTTAGTGTGTTTTTTTTGCATGGCTTTTAGATGGGCACATACAACTATAGATAGACCACCTCATATGCACTACACCATATCAACACATGTACCATACCATCTTCCAAGCTCTACACTAGGGATTTGGAGCATATTTCTTAAGTTTTTTTGAGTAATATGGTTTTGGAGCTACTTGGCTCTTTTTGCCAATCTCTTGTGTACATTGTCTCTTGTCTCTCTCTATTCTCTCTGTATACTCTCTCTCTCTATATCAATTGTGGGCCTTAAAAACCAACAATTGGTATCAAAGTTGATGTATTTTTGAGAACTTTGAGAATATTTTAAGAGAGTTTTTGTGAGAGATATAGCCATGATCTCCATGGTCGTGGTTGATAGATTCAAGGGTGATAACTTTCACACTTGGCAAACAAGGCTTCAATATTATCTCATGATCACTGATCTATGGGATGAAGTTGAAGAAGAAGTTAGAAGACTTGAACATGGAGGTATTGATTTATATACAATAGCTGTAAAGGACCATTATATGAATCAAGCTCAACAGGCTCAAAGTGCTTCCTCCTCCTCCTCATCATCGTCGTCGTCGTCGTCGTCGTCATCATCATCATCATCATCATCATCATCATCATCAGCATCATCATCATCATATGGTGCAGGAGGAAGTACCCAAGTAGGACTCGGGAGGGGCTACAGAGTAAGGAGAAGTTCCTACTTGTAGATTTAGGAGAAGTGCAGAAGCTATGTCAAAAAACAAAAAAGCTTTGTTGACTATAGGTATGAGCCTAAGTAATGAGTTTATCCATCATTCTACATGCATCAAAAGTGAAAGAGAAGCATGGATAAAGTTGGAAGGACTGTTTGGAAGAAGGACACAACAATCACCTATATCACTTCTAATATCCTCTCCAATTAGAAATGAAGGGCTCAACATCAGTGGAAGATCATATAAACAAGTTCAAAAATTATTTAGCTCGAATGAATAACCCTATTTCAAAACAAATTGCAGTTGAAGTTCTTTTGAAAAATCTATCTTCTACTTACAATATGATTATCACTATTGTGCAAAACAAGTCTAATCCAAATCTTGATAGAGTAATGAAAGGAGAAGAGGTTAAAAGCTGAAGAAAACCTAAATGGAAGATCTTTTGTAGTTAAGGTCAGAAAGCACAAGAAATGTAAATACTATGGAAGAACAAACTAGAAAGAAGAAGACTGTTTTATTATTAATTATTGCAAAATTTGTAGTGGAAAGACACACAAGGAAGAATTTTGTTTCAAGAAGAAAGAAGAAGAAGCAAAGGTTGCATAAGCAAATACAAGTATAGAGGATGAAATAGATGGAGTGAATGTTGAAACTTCTTCATTCGTAAACTATTCATGGAACATGCTAAACCATATCATCTTGTTTATATCTATTTTTCATTTGTGGATATGGATAAGGACATATGATTTTAATTAGAGAGTCCTCGTCAACCTTGATAGTTAAAAAAGTATGTCTTAGCCTATATGTTGTCTTTTGCTTTCCCTATCTCTATCCTTCCATGCCAATATTTGGATGAGAAGAGCATACGGGAAAATTTAGGAGTTCTCTTGATCTTTACAGGTACCTTCATCATTTTTTCAGCTAGCAACATCACTTTGTAGTATTATCCAACAGAACATATATACCTTTACTCTTGTATCAAGTTAGGAGGGGATTGTTGGAAATATAACCTTCCACAAGAAGTTTGTAGTTTTGGTCAGTTTTAGACAAAGTCACCCATGGTCAAACCAAGGTCAGTGATGGTCAAAATTGGTAAAAAATATGCAAAAATGTTTTATTAGTGGTTTGCAAAGAGCTTTTGGTTCTTCGTTACATTGCCATTTCTTTTTCCATTCAATTTTCTCATATTTGGTGCTCTAAAACTAAACGCTCATATCATGTGAGAATAGAACCTCTAGCTTGTTATTGCCTATGAGTTCCATCATCCTGTGGGCTTCTCACCTTCATAACATAGCCCCATAACTTGAGCCTTGAGCCTTGGTTCCATTTCCAACTCGCTACAAGGTGCTACCCATAGCTACGCCCAAAGTCCTATACATGCTAGATTGAAAGATTATGAGAGAGATAGAGACGGATATAGAAAAGGAGAGAAGGAGAGAAATATTGAACCATATTGGGTCTACGTAGTAGAACACATAGCTCCACTCCTATTTAGAGAGAGAGATTCATAGCTATTAGTTTGCATTTACAAGCAAAGGGTCAATTTCACTTGTGTGGGGTGTAATTGCATTTTGTCATCATGCCTCATGGGATTTCATCACTATGGACTATCCATACCACTCATAATGAGTTTGTGAATGGTTCTGCATAGAGTTTCGGTAAATATACCACTCATAATATATATATATATATATATATATATATATATATATATATATATATAT
>CM035418.1:94799127-94801627 GCA_020310875.1 Ceratopteris richardii
GCCCCCTGAAGAGCTGTGGGTAGCGGTCTCTGATGTCCTCATATGCCTGGCATCTACATGTGTAGTGCTCCTCGTCCTCCACCTCCTCTCTACATATCCTGCATAATCGCTCATCCCTGGGGGTATGTGTGGCTCGCCTAATCTCAATCTCTAGCTGGTGTGATGATACTCTGAGCTGCCTAATGGCCACTCTCTCAGCTGGTGCCATATATGTATCCATGTATCGTGGTCTCTGAATGAAACCATCCGCTGTCACAGTCAGGAAGTGCTCTCTGTAGTGTTGCCTCTTTGTGGGAAGAGGCTCCCGTGGTGCTATCCATGTCTCCTTGACGTGTATCTGTAGTAGGTCCTGACGGATGATCCTATTCCTCTCCGAACGAGAGAGGGTAATGTGGGGGGAAGAGAGGTCGTACTGAAAAGGGGGGAGATCCGTAATGCTCATGCCATGGTCTGCTAACCATCGGTAAGTCTGTGCATACCATACTCTCTCATGCCCTGTCTCTGCCAAATGTCTAGAGCTCTCAAATGCAAGCCTCGTGAGTCGGCTAGTGGGGAGCTCTCTGACTCTCATAATAAAGGTCACCAACTGGAAGAGGGCCTCCACTAGCATCGGTGGTGTGCCAAGCTCAGCTCGTATAATGTCATGTGGAACGGAGGGCTTGCTGCGCAGCAAGCGTGATATCATGGTGATATGGGGCCTCTCAATCTGCGTCCACATCGCCTCTGTGATCCCTGGTGCCCATACTGCTGCTGCGTACATCAATGCGGGTGTCAATAGAGTGTCAAAGAGCCACCCCTTAGTTCGGGGCTCCTGAAAATGTGTCTGAAAGCAGCGTCTCTCCAATCTTGCAAGTGCCGCATAACCTCGCGTCAATCTATCTCTCGCAGCCTGTGCCATGGAGAATACCCCTGTGCTGCCCGAGAAGGTGATACCTAGGTAGACGTAGGAGTCCACTACCTCAATCTGTCCTCCAGCCTCTGTGAAAGAGGCGCGATGGCGTACTGTCCTGGAGGTATGGAAGATCATGACCTTGGTCTTGCCAAGGTTCACTGTGAGTCCTCTCTCCATGCAAAAGGTATCGAGCGCCTCCGAGGTCTCCTCCTCGCCCTCCTGCTCGCTGTATATACTCCGTGATCTCGTCGATGTAGAGACCGAAGAGAGTGGGTGAGAGAGGGCAACCTTGTTTCACACCAATGGTGCTAACAAGGCTGTCAGATAGACCGCCGGGGCAGCGTACCCTGCCTGTGACTCGTGCATACAAAGCGTGGATGGCCCATAGCATGTCTGATGGAAGCTGTAACTCCTCCGTAGTAGTCTCTCTCGAGGGACCATGTCGAAGGCTTTGCGGAAATCCACAAAGCAACAGTATAGTCTCTGCTTCCTCGCCTTCGCGCTCTCAATCAAGCAACGAAGCACGAAGATGTGGTCGATGGTGGAGAAAGTGCGGCGGAAGCCTGCCTGGCCGGGTGCTCTGATCCCCGCTGCCTCAGTGTGTGTACTGAGCTCTGCCTCTAGTACTGCCCCATAGATCTTGGCCAGGATATGGCCTATCATAATAGTCCTGTAGTTCCCTGGGTCCATCATATCGCCGGACTTATGGATAGGTGTAATGGTATGCATAGTCCATGAGTCGGGTAATCCCTCAACCAAAGCACGGTTGAAGAGATGGGCGATCAAGTGGGAAACTACATCTTCTGCGTATATAAAGTGCTCTCCCTATAGCCTCGTGTGGTCTGCTGAACGGCCATGCTGTAGCCTATGGATGGCCTTTCGTACCATGCCTGCTGTGAAGAGGGTGGATATCACCGGACGCGGTGTGGAAGGAATCGGTAATGGTGGCTGTCCTGGGACGTCATATAACCTCTGGGCGTAGGTGTGCCAAGTCGAAGGATCTGCTATGGGTGTAGGTGGACGTGGCTCACGTAGTGCCCTCCACGCGGTGGCACAATCCCTACTCATGAGAAGGTCGATTAACTCTGCCTCTTGTCTCTCCTCGAAAGCTCGCCGCTTCCGGCGTGTGAGGGCTCGCATCTGTCGTCGTGTGTCCCTCTCTGTGATGGATCCCAAGATACTCTGTGCTCTGAGATGTCGGTATAGTCGCCTACACTCCTCATCGTACCATCTATTCTGGGGTGTATGCCCCAGTCGTGTCGGATGTGGAGTGCTGTGGGTGGTGTATGGGAAGCTGAGAGTAGCGGATGTATGGAGGATCGAGGAGAAGTGGGCGGTGAGGGTGTCCAAGGAGGCAGAGGGATCAAGGGAGTAGATGCGCTCTCGAACATGGGAGCTATAGATATGTGCTAGCTCATGTCTAAAGTGAATGGTGGTACGGGCTCGTGGCTGTATGGTGACGGGGTGGGGTATGCATGGTGAGCCGCGAATGGATAGGGCAAGATATGCGTGATCAGCTCCAATCGGTAAGGGTGGGATAGTGAATGAGGTGATCAGATGTGTCGCCTCCGGAGGTCCGATAACATAGTCTACCACACTGCCCCCCTG
>CM035418.1:94824127-94839127 GCA_020310875.1 Ceratopteris richardii
GATACTTGTGTATTTGCCATATTTTTTGCGTATTATGCCATGCATTCACACATGAGGACCTTTGTTACACTTATGTGTTCCTCGAGTAGCTTTGATGTGAACCTTTTCCCTATACATGGGCACTTTTTACTCTAATGCTGGCTAGAGGTTTTTTCCCATGTTACCACATACTTGATACTCTCATATGTGGTGGTACTTTGTACTTAAGGATATTATTCAGCTCTTACTTCAGTTCAGTTCATCGATCAATAGAGAGAGCTATTCCAGCCATCGTCTTCTCTGCGTGTCTTGCTGCGTTTGTGCTCCTTGTGTGTGCTTCTTGTGTGTCTCTCGCACTTCTACACACACCCAACAGTGGTATCAGAGCAGGTTCAGCTTCTTCTCAAGTTTCGGTTTTCCGCGTCGCGGCACGCGCGCACTTTAACAGTGCAAATCGACTTCGGAGCATAGAAGTGTGAATTTCAGCCGCTCGGAAATATTTCCACCAGATGCGTTGGGGTTTTATCCCCATTTTGAAGCCATTCGTGCAGTCAGAATCGCCATCAGAGTGACGCTTTGTGAGCTGAAATTTCAGCACTCATTTCAGTTTTCATCGAAGTGAAGATTTTGTCACATTCTTGTTCCTCAGTGAAATGGAGGGAAGCAATGACTTGTTTGGCATGCTTCAAGCTGAAGATAAGCTTGATGGGACGTAACTATCCGATGTGGTCTTACATGATGAAGCATGTTCTTGTTGCAAAACAACTTTGGAACATAGTGGTAGATGTAGATCGAAGACCGGCAAGTGCTTCTACTTCACAGTCTACCATCACTGATGGAGCTTCTTCTTCGAGTACAGTGGTTTCTCCTTCTCCACCTACACAGGAGAAGCTTAGATGGGATGGAAAAGATGCTCAAGCTCATGCTTTGATTGCGCTTTCAGTGAAGCGTCATATAGTTTCACACATTCGGTCATGTTCTACATCGAGACAGGCATGGGATACTCTTGCTTCTTTGTATGCCGTGCGTAATGAAGCACGTGTTGCATACTTGAGAAAGCAACTTGAGGATGTATGTATGGCTGAAAATGAGTCGGTGGATGTGTATGTGACACGCATCAAGGACTTGAAAGAGCAATTGGCAAACATAGATGAGATCATTCCGGATGCATCACTCATTTCTACATTGTTGAAAGGATTATCGGAATCTTTTCAAAGCTTTGCTACTACACTTCGTTTGGTTGCAAAAGGAAATCCTAATATGTATGCATTTGATGAGGTTGTGTCTCTTCTTTTGCAAGAAGAGCAATCTAGAGTGAATAGGAGTGGTTTGATTGAAGGAACACAAGCACTTGCTATCTCACAAAAGGGGAAAAGCAAGTATGGTTCAGCTTTGGGTTCATCAAAACCAAAGCCTCAAGCTTCCTCTTCCACTCATTCCTCTAATGATGGTGATTTGCAAAAGAAGAAGAGATGCAAATATTGCCGGAAGGCTGGTCATATTATTGATGAGTGTAGAAAGCTTGCTAAACGCAATGAAAAGAAGAAGGAATCGGGCATGTCTATTGCTGAAAATTCAGCAAATGCAAAGAATGATGAAGCTAACATAGCTCAAGATTTTTGGGCATGTGTTGTTACATGTCATTATGATGCTTCTTTACATTCTAAATGTATGGTTGTGAGTGAGGCTGATTCGGATTGGTTTTTTGATAGTGGTGCTTCAAAGCACATAACATCATGCAAAAGATTTTTTGCCTCTTTGAAAGATGCACTTAAAGGAGGATATGTGGTGTGTGCAAACAATGCCTCTTATCCTATCATTGGAGTAGGAGAAATTGAGCTTACGACTGCAAATGGAGGTGTGATTCTCTTGAAAAATGCATTGTATGTGCCCGGTATCAAGAAGAACTTAATTTCAGTTCTGTTGATTGCCAAAGCTGGACTTCATGTACACTTTGTTGATGATAAGTGTATGGTTCATGATTTCAGCAATGGCGATGTTATCGTGATGTCTGGTACATTATGTAATGGTTTGTATCGCATGGATACATACAAGAGGGCTGCCTCGAATGCCTTAGTTGCTCATACTTCTTCCATGGCTGAAATGGAGCTTTGGCATGCTCGTTTTGGTCATTTAAACTTCAATAGTTTGCTCTACTTGCAAAAGAAGGACATGGTTATTGGCTTGCCTACACTTGAGTCCATTGAAAAGCATGCATGTGAAGGTTGCATTCTTGGAAAAATGCATCGTGCTTCTTTTCCAAAAGATAGTCATACACACACTACAAGAAAATTGCAACTTGTTCATAGTGATGTATGTGGTCCGGTCAAGACTCCATCTTTTGGGAAGCATGTATATTTTGTTACCTTCATTGATGATGCTACTCGCCATACATGGGTGTATCCTATGAAAACAAAGAATGAGGTATTTTCTTGCTTCAAAGCATTTTTAGCTATGGCTGAAAATTTTTCTTCACAAAAGCTTTTTACTCTACGCATGGATCGTGGTGGTGAATACATGTCACATGAGTTTAATGCTTTTCTTCGTGAAAGAGGTATTTCACATCAATGTACGGTGCCATATACACCTCAACAAAATGGTGTTGCCGAGCGTAAAAATAGAACTTTACTTGAAATGGCACGATGTATGGTTAAAGGAAAGCATCTTCCTCATAAGTTTTGGATGGAAGCGGTCATGTGTGCAAATTATGTGTTGAATCGCTGCCCTACAAAAGCATTGAGAGTCATCACTCCTTATGAGGCTTGGAATGGTCATAAGCCTATGGTTAGTCATATGCGTGTGTTTGGTTGTTTGGCATATGCTCTTGTGCCATCACAACAACGTCACAAACTTGATGACAAGACAAAAAATTGTATATTTGTTGGTTATAGTGCTGAAAGTAAGGGATATCGGTTGTACCATCCATTGACGAACACAATTATTGTGAGTCGAGATGTGGTATTTGCTGAAAATTCAGTTTTCCCTCTACTTGAATGCAAAAAACTACCAACAGTTAGCTCACAAGATGTGTTCGATACACTCATGCCTTTGTTCCAAAATGGTGCGCTTGACTATGGCCATGCAGACCAGCCAACTGAGGTTCAAAGGGCTGAAAAATTCCAGCCAAATAGGGCTGAAAATGCAGAGAATTTCTAGCCAAACATGGCCGAAAAAATTCAGCCAAAAATTATCAAAACTGTTGGAAATTTCCAGCCACATATGGCTGAACATTTGCGTCAAAATATGGCTGAAACTGAGCATGAAATTCAGCCCACACATGATGTACATATTGAAGATGTATTACATAATGAACGCATGTCTATCAAGAGTGCACAATCTATGCCAAAGTGGCTGAAACAAACGTTGCATGACAGCAAATTAAGTGCATCTTTACTTGGTAGAACAAGATCAAGCTCTCACCATGCATCAAATAATTTTGTGGATTATTCTCTTATTGCTACAACATGTAATGAAGAGCCACTTTCTTTTGAAGATGCATGTGACGATCCACAATGGATGAGTGCTATGCAATCAGAAATGGATTCCATACATAGGAATGGTACTTGGGAGTTATGTGAATTTCCAAAAGGAAAGAATGCCATTGGTACAAAGTGGGTTTACAAGATTAAGAGAAAATCTGATGATAGCATTGATCGCTACAAAGCTAGATTGGTTGCCAAAGGATATGCGCAACAATATGGCATTGACTATGAGGAAACTTTTGCACCTACTTCACGCATGACTACCATTCGTACCGTGGTTGCATTGGCTGCCCATCAAGGTTGGAAAGTGCACCAATTGGACATAAAAACAGCCTTCTTGAATGGAGATTTGCAAGAAGAGGTCTATGTGAAGCAACCTCCTGGATTTGCTATGAAAGGGAAAGAGCATATGGTTTGTCGCTTGCATAAAGCTTTGTATGGTCTCAAGCAAGCTCCACGTGCATGGTATGACAAAATACATAAGCACTTGATTGCTCTTGGCTTCACATGTAGTCCGATTGAAAGCACACTCTATGTACGCAAAAATGGGGCTGATCTTATAGTGCTTGTTCTTTATGTCGATGACATACTCTTGACTGGGTCATATGATGCAAAACTTGACATTCTTATGGCTGATTTGCAGCATACTTTTGATGTCACTTATCTTGGTCTTTTGAGCTACTATCTTGGCATCCAGTTTGTATCCGTTGAGGGGGGAATTGTTATGCATCAAGCAAAGTATGTTGAAAAACTACTTCAGCGTTTTGACTTTGAGGATTGCAAGCCAGTTTCCACACCAGTTGAGACAGGATTTAGATTCTCAGTTCAGGATTCCAGTGATGCATTTGACACTTCTCTTTATCAGCAGGCTGTGGGATGTCTTATATATGCATGCAACACAAGGCCGGATATACAGTATGCAGTTTCCCAGTTGAGTCGATTCATGCATAGCCCTGACACTAAGCATTGGCAAGCAGTGAAACGTGTGTTTAGATATCTTCGAGGCACTTTGAGCTTAGGTCTCTTTTATGACAGAGATGTTCAACCATGCTTGCATGCTTTTACATATAGTGATTGGGCTGGTTGTTATGATACTCGCGTGTCCACTAGTGGTAATTGCTTTTTCCTTGGAGACTCATGCATATCTTGGTTGAGTAAGAAGCAACCTACAGTGGCGACATCGAGTTGTGAAGTTGAGTACAGGGCAGTTTTCTCAGCTACAGTGGAGTGTATATGGCTGAGACGCCTATTGATGGATCTTTGCATGGAGATTGATGCTGCTACACATATTCTCACTATAGTCATAGTGCTTTGGCTGTTGCACGAAACCCAGCGTTTCATGCACGGACCAAACATATTGAGGTGCATTATCACTATGTGAGAGAGCGCCTTCATGCAGGAGATATTAATTTGGTATATGTGCCTACTCAAGATAATGTGACAGACATATTCACCAAAGCTCTTCCACGGGAAAAGTTTGAAGCTTTTCGCAAAGCTTTAGGCTTATTACCTTGTGGGGGCTGATCTGTCACTCCCTGTATGTGTTCACATCATTCGCTCGAGGGGGGTTTGTTACACTTATGTGTTCCTCGAGTAGCTTTGATGTGAACCTTTTCCCTATACACGGGCACTTTTTACTCTAGTGCTGGCTAGAGGTTTTTTCCCCATGTTACCACATACTTGATACTCTCATATGTGGTGGTACTTTGTACTTAGGGATATTATTCAGCTCTTACTTCAGTTCAGTTCATCGATCAATAGAGAGAGCTATTCCAACCATCGTCTTCTCTGTGTGTCTTGCTGCGTTTGTGCTCCTTGTGTGTGCTTCTTGTGTGTCTCTCGCACTTCTACACACACCCAACAACCTTGACATCAAGAACACTCCAACACACATTGCAAGGAGAACTCACACATCCCATACCCTTCTCAACCAAGTACAACTTCAAGGGATAGTGTTATGACCTCCAAGATCTTCCCTCTTGGACAAGACAACAAACAAACCATATTCACAAACAATAGAAGGGTGGACATCAGACTCACCTCCCAACCGTAGAGCCAATACAGGCTCAGCCAAGCGGGCAGCCACCTCCAAGGGATTGGAGTCCCATATCACCAGCCCCCCCACCAGTACAGGTGACGAGGCTTTGCCAAAGGACCGAGAGTCCAAGTACCTCACGTGAGAGAGATCCCACAAATGAGCCCATGGGTCCTATTTATAGGTTCAAATCAGGAGGTCACCCACTTCACACTGGGTAGCCGGTTCATATTTGGACGGACACTTTTAACTACAGGTGCATATCCAGATGTCCTTTAATTTTGGGGACGTAACACTTTCCCCCTTTGCTGTCCTCAGCAATTTCTTGGCTAGAACCAAGAGTCCAATCTATCGACAACCTTACGGACTCCCAAGCCAAAATGAACTCAGGTCGGTGCCTCCACTTTCAGATACTCAAGATAAGAAGTCTGGTGGACTTCCTCTCCCTTTGGTATGGAACCAAGATGGATTCTAGTGGAACATGTTTGATAATATCTTCCAAGCTTTGATCTCCTACAGGAATATCAGATAAAATCATCATGTCCGAGTTGAGAGGCAAGGCAAATGTCATGGAACCAAGATACCTACCTAAGCTTCCAAATGGGCAACTGTTGTGGGACCAAGATACTTGTCCAAGTCACCAACTTGTCAACTATCACTGAACAAGGATGTCAGTGATTCCTCAGATGGTTCAGCCTTGTAAGATACACCAATGATCAATGATCAAATACGGATCACCATCGAGAAGATAACATTATGCATGTGTCAGTTTGAATTGTCTTAGGATCTAGGGTTACCCTAAGGTTTCTCCTCCTCCCTCCGTAACAATTCCTTCCTCCGGGAAGGAGTCTCTAAGGATCCATGCCTCTAGGTCTCGTGGTTGAGAAAGAGATTAGCTCATGATTAAATATCAACATCAACGAGCTATACATCAGTCGATATTGACTACTATCATGAACATACAACAAGCGGGGAAAGTCACTCACCCAATCGGACCATAGATGAGAGGTATATGCTGGTTGAAACCATACCATATGTAGACATAACAATGGGGCATACATGTTGTGGACAACGGCTTTTGGGTCAAAAACCCAAGGGGCTACCCTCACAACTGAGGGGCTAAGAGGGCTGCCATCAAGGGCAACATCCTCTGTAATATATCTGGCTCCATAACGGTCATGTCTACACGGGTATCCTTGATGGCTATACCATCTATGATCAATGGACATCATCTGATGTATGATCATCACACCACCAACATATTCTCCACAGTTCAGGGTCAATCCTTCGATTTAAATGATCTCTGGATAAGTATAAACAATACTTCCAAAGGAAACTAGATGCCAGGAGTCACCGAAATACTAGAATTTCCCTTTGGGGAAGGCTACACAACTCCCTTTTGGGTAGACAACACAACTTCCTTCGGGCATAACTAAGATGTCCCAATGGGAACTGAGTGTTAGGAGTTATGAGGTCACTAACAACTCCCTTTCGGGCACATCATGTAATGGACATAACAATTCCATAGGAAGGTGGGCAAAGCCCACTACTTCAAACAATGGAACTATGACTAGGACCCTTGCCATAATTGGACTCGTCTCTAGATAACCACAATGGCATCCTGAACCATTCAAGGTCAAAATTATCTCATGATAGAGTCCATAGTGGGTGCTAGCTATGCATTGTCGAGACTCTGAACAAGAAGCAATGCATGTGCTGTGACCATCACAAGTATAACACCACATGCATCCCGATGGATACCTCAAGTTGGAGGGCTCCATCCTATCCATGTATCCCGTGCTCAATCTATCCTGGCATACGGGGTATCTCGCATATACACATGTATCTCTACAAAATGAACTCAGGTTGGTGCCTCCACTAATTAGATACTCGAGATAAGAAGTCTCATGGGCTTCCTCTTCTCTGGTTTGGAACCAAGACGGATTCTAATGGAACATGTTTGATAATATCTTCCAAGTTCATATCTCCTACAACAATATCACATAAAACCATCATGTCCGAGTTGAGAGGCAAGGCAACTGTTATGGAACCAAGATACCGACCCAAGTTGCCAAATGGGCAACTGTCGTGGGACCAAAATACTTGTCCAAGTCACCAACTTGTCAACTATCACAGAACAAGGATGTCAGTGATTCCTCAAGATAGGTTAGACTTGTAAGATACACCAATGATCAGTGATCAAATACGGATCACCATCGAGAAGATAACATCATGCATGTGTCAGTTTGAATTGTCTCAGGGTCTAGGGTTACCCTAAGGTTTCTCCTCCTCCCTCTGTAACAATTCCTTCCTCCAGGAAGGAGTTTCTGCTACGGACCAAGGATCCATGCCTCTAGGTCTCGTGGTTGAGAAAGAGATTAGCTCATGATTAAATATCAACATTGATGGGCTATACATCAGCCGAGATTGAATACTATCATGAGCATACAACAAGCGGGGAAAGTCACTCACCCAATCGGATCATAGATGAGAGGTATATGCTGGGTGAAACCATACCATTTGTAGACATAACAATGGGGCATACATTTTGTGGGCAAACGGCTCTTGGGTAAAAAACCCAAGGGGCGACCATCACAATTGAGGGGCTAAGAGGGCTTCCATCAAGGGCAACATCCTCTGTAATAGATAGAGACAACAAAATGATGCTAGGATTGGATAGTGTTCAGATTCAAACAAACTTTCTCAACTCTCAAGGTTGGCCAAGCCTATCAAGTTAAAGTCATATGCTTTCATCTGCTTGTATCACACACACACATACACACACAAATACAAGAAGGTTGTCCACCTTTAAAGTTATAAGTATAGATATATTATCCCTTCTTACTCACATAAATCTTCCTTCATGACCACCAAGTTGAACATACGAACTCCCATAGACATGGCTGAGTGACAAAGGACAAGGAGCACTAGAAGGTTGATTAATGGTTGAACATCACTTCTCTATTGCACATGGAAGCAATGTTCTGCGAATTCTCTAAAAATCAGCATATAACCTGTTATAACAACTGCAAAATCTGGAAAGTATGATGTGACCCCTTGTGGAGTTGATTTCCCTCTCATTTTATACTCAAAAATCCCATTGAGAAAGATTTGCCTCTAAATATAGAACTCAGCGTGATTTGTCTGCCATAAGGTTCTTACTCTTCTACAAGATGTACTCATCTCTATGCACACTATTCTCATGTGCTTGGATACCAATTATTGCGTTTTAGGCTCACAATCAATATTGAGACAGTGAGAAAGTAGAGACAATATGAAGAATATACAAGACAAGAAAGAGAGAGAAAGGAGCCAAGCTCCACATATATTCCATACATGACAAGATTGAAGTACATGAAGTTACAAAGAAGCATGTTAAATATGATTGAAGATGTGTTGTTGAATCTCCTCATAACTCCACAATCTCCATACCTGGGAGAATCCTCCAAGTATAGGTATGCTCTATGGTTGATGAAGAAAGTAGAACTCCACTCCTCCAAGTGAAGGAGTAATTGCCCGGATTCCAAGCTCAAGGCTAAGCTCTCCAATCGAGTGATGATAAAGGCTCAACAAGCTTGTCGTTTTATAGTTTTCTTGAGCCACAATAAAGTTCAGAGAACCAACTTGCTTGAAAATAAAAAAGCCACTTGCAATTTTTAACGAAAAAGCTTATGTTTTATTTCCGTAATTTTTCGAAATCAATAATATGGGCAGTCGCTTGCCCTTCTATGTTTCAGTTGTTGCCATTGGATCAAATCAAGGAGATTTTGCCATGTGTTAAATTTAAAAATCATGTGTACACACATGAAGCCTTGGAGATCAAACCATCAAATTTCAAGATATATATTATAGATTTTTGAGTGTACACTTTCGAATGCAAGCATACATAATACATGCATGCATACATATGATACAATTGTCTATCTAATGTATAATAGGATATGGCTAGAAGAACATCCCGACAAATCCAGCAGCGAGCTTGTGCAAATCAATCAACCCATTTGGATAATCTATCCGATGTTAATGTTCCTCACGAATAGTGCTGTAATTGTGTATCATCGATTCCACTTACATCCTCTGAGTAATTTCTACACTTATACTTGAATGTAGCATCACAAACGATGTTTGTGTGGAGTAACACCATTGGGCAACTTGAGTATTTGTTGTAAACAGAGATAACCTTTGACAAAGACACAAGAAAGAAGAGAAGTTGAGAACAATAAAGGTTTGATATGACATAAGCTTGAATACTCAAGGAAAAATTGAAGAGAATTAGAAGGTAAGCGCATATAAAGCAAGGGCCTTTTGTATATGGACAAAAGGGGGCACAAGGATTATAATTGTTGTATAGTGTAGACTTTCATCATCTATCTCTATTGAACTACATTAAGGCTGTTTCTATAAGCCCTTGGGCCTTGTGGTTTTATTTTCATGAACTTTTTTATCTCATTGACTTCTTTTCAAATACCACAAACAAAACAAATATTTGATAGCACTATACATTCATATGATGTCCTAAAGGAGGTAATTGGCTAGAGAAATGCCCAACCTTCAAGCATTACAATTTACATCTCATCATTCATGGTATCTAGTATCATGTAGGAAGTTTAAAAAGGCAAGTTATATACCAATCAATATACATACTTGACTTTTTATTTAACGAAAAGGGGTCATATCGGTAAATATAAAAAATGTTTTATCGTGTTTGTCATATGTTGGCTAAACATTAGAAATCAGAAGTCAGAATCTCCTTAATAACAACTACGGTTGGATGAGAGCTTCACTTATGAAGCCTCTATTTTGGTGGGGGAACTTTGGATATGCACTTTTCAAAGTGAGGCCACATGCCTTGAAAGTTTTGGTTCAAGATTGCTCTTCCGATGCTTGTGAAAGGAACAGGAGCATCTATTCTCTCATATATACAAAGCTGAGGAATATGTTGAGCGCACAACAAATGGAAAAGCTGATTTATTGCTTCACAAATTTGAAAATGATGGAAGCTATAATGAAGATGAGAAGTTTGAAGCAAGTATATATGTATTATCAATTTATAATTTATGTATGTATGATGTATCATATTCTACATATCATGTGATTGATTATGATGAAGAGGTATTTGTTGCTCTTATAAAGAACATCTATTGATGTGAGGAATGTTGGAAACGAGGTAGGCCCATAGCTCATATCACATGTCCATGGTTCCATAGGTCCAACATATACAACACAGAATCTAGCAATCTTCAATATTGACAAAACATGAACATACCACATTTAATCATACAAATGATGAGACAAAGATAGAGAGAGACTCGACAACATGTGTAAAGTGTTACATAAGCCAAAGCTTACTCACACTATCATATATACCAATGTTCAATGTACAACGTGGGAGCAAAACTCTCAACCACTCTATGTGAAGAGAAATAGATGGAAGAGTGAATGTATAAATGTAACAAACATATTCAGATGTATGGACATGAAATCTGAATATACATGAGATGTGTGACCTGATAGGTTGTAGAAGAGTGTATATGAGTGATTAAAAGAGGAAGGATCAGTGTGAGACTAATAATCAACAAACCCTCATCTAACCTTAGGCTATGGAAGACCCTAAGTCAGATACGTGTGTGACAAGATCACATACTTAAAAAGTAGCAAAGGATGCTAACAAGTTTACTGTTGGAAATCCTCACCTCATATGAACATATCTTCTCTAACACCTCATCCAAATATGCATAAAGCATAACCGTACTGATTCTCTTGTACCTATGTCGAATAGGACTCCTCCTAATATGAACGCCACGGCCTCCATAAACTTCAAGTAGTGCCTGTGTGCATAAAGAGAATATGTACCTGAATACTTAACATAAGATGTAAATCTTATGTTAACCACCATCCAATGTCTTTGAAGTAACCTGAAATCTTCATGTAGAAGACAATCTTCAAATACACCATGTAGATGGCCGATCCTCACCATCAAGCTGCTAGTAACCAAGTCCTCTCTCCATGAACAAGAGATAACCTCCTCTCCGTGAGCAAGAGTGTGAGAACACTCTTCTTCTCCAATAAGAACTCCATAGGTGCTCTTCAACATGCTTCAAGTTAGCAACATGGCTGCCCCATGTGCTAGAAGAAACACCACCTCTATTGAGGTCCAAGCTCTTCCAAAGCTTGTGTTGAATAATAGGTGAAGGATACTCAAAGTGACCTCAAGTAGTCTCTTATATAGTATAGTGTACTTCTTGAAAAGCTTCTCAAAAGCAACCAATAAAGCATAAAACACTACGATCGCTACAACATGATCGTAATCACAAAAAGTTGTCTGTCGCCTAATTCGCCATCGTCCGTTGCTTTTTCTCGTGAAAAGCATGATAAAAATTAACGTTGCCACGCACTCCCGTCTGGGAGATTCGAACCCTGGCGGGGGCTTTGAGAGGCCAACTTACTATCCAGGGCGCCCATGTCGATTAGTTGTACAAGGACTTAGTTTAAAAACTATACATGCTGTTCGCGCTCGTCGATTATGTAGGAGGGAGTGATAAGACACTATACTTGCTGTATACTGGAATATTTTGGAGCATTTTGGACATTGACTCCAACAAGGGAAACAAGAGGTCAAAAAAGAGGCAAAGTAATTGTTTGTGATCACGGGAAAGGATTGACTATTTGGTGTGCATCTATTAGATTAAGAGAAGGACAAAGAGAAACCAACCACAACGAGACAACCACAAACATATAGAAGAAGAAAGAGCATTCGTTCTTGTAATGTATTAGAACAAGACCCACTATGACGATGGAGATGATGAGAGTGATGGTCATAGCCCTATTTTGATCTTATTTTTTGTGTAGTCTTTTGCTTTTGTTGTTATTATGTATTTATGTTTATGTTCTTTAATTTGAGTTCGTAAGCTTGTATAACTCTGAACTTATGGAGGTATATATGGCCCTACTGGTGACTAATGGTGAAATTTGATTCATGAGCATGTCTTTTTAGTCTAGACTCACATTCTAAGTTATAATCTCTACTTTTATGCCATTGTAATTTGTAAATTTGGTGAACATGGACAAGAGTGATCATTGATGTTGATCATTGATGTATCATGTATCTAGTATCTGTCATGGACAAAGAAAACCATCTTGAATCTCAGATTCCATGTGAATTCTATATCTCATGATTGGTTCAGAATTTGGGGAAACTAATGCTTCCATTGCGTCCGGAACATGCCAAAACCTTAAGATCGAATGTTTTCTTGCTTGATTCTGATATCCAGAGACCATGCTTCGAGTCGATGACATCATGATGACATCATCAAGTCGCAACCGCCTTTGGGAACCGCCCTTGAAAACCTATATAAGGAGGGGTTGGCCACATTCATATTCAGTCTTGCCATATTCAGTCTTGCCAATACCAGTCTTGGGAGCTCAAGGAGTCGTGACCGCCAAGTAAGTACTCTTCAAGTTCTAGTTCTAGTTCTTGTCTTGTTCCTTGTTCTAGTCTAGTTCTTGGACATCCTATCTTGTCCTCTTGTAATCTCGTAGTACGAGATCCTGTCGAGTTCTTTCTTGTATCAAGTTCATCTCCCAGAAGGGAGTTCTTGTAATCTAGATATCTTGTCTCATACTTACGATCCCGGGTTGTGGGATCTCCTGTATCATCTCTAGCTTGAGTTATTCATACCTATCAGTCCCGGGTTGTGGGACATCTTGTGTCAATTACATATTCTTGTATTGTTTTTCCTTCGTGAGTGTTCTTGTTATCAAAAGTGTATTTCCGAAACCTTGTCTACTGTAGTCAGAGAGCACAATCTAGTGCTCCCCCGACATTTTGGTAAGACTCACTTCTATCGAAGACCAGGCATCATGGAGAACGCTTATGGACAGATTGTAGCATCACTTCAGAGTCTCCAACAACAAGTCGAAGACCTAAGTCATCGACAGACACAAGTCGAGATGGGACATCCTGTGCATGTAGGTGCACTCCTCCAAGAATTACAAGAACGAATCGGGAGTCTTCAAGCAAATCAAGGGAGTATTCAAGTGAATCAACGGCTTAGTACATCATTTATGAAGGAACCCAAGATTTGCATGCTAGAAAAGTTCGATGGGGATCGCACAAAGTTTCGTGGATTTCTCGAGAAAGTTAAATTGTACATCCGTATGCAACCTGATAGATAGATACCTTGACGAGGCATCCAAGGTGGGGTTTAATCAGTACAAAGGCTTTGAAGATGTTTTTGAAAAGAAGAATGCAGATATCCTCCGAGAGCATAGACCTTACGATTGCCCCATAGATCTTCAAGAGGGAGCACAACCACACTTTGGACCAATTTACAGACTATCCCAAGAGGAACTTACAGAACTACGCAAGAACATTGATGAGAATCTAGCGAAGGGGTTTATCCAACACTCAAAGTCTCCAGCAGGAGCTCCTATTTTATTTGTAAAGAAGAAGGATGGGACTCTCCGGATGTGCGTAGACTATCGTGGATTGAATAAAGTCACTGTAAAGAACCCGCTACCACTTATATCATAGCTCTTGGAACCCCTTGGAAAAGCAAAATTCTTCACAAAGATTGATCTTCGAGGAGCTTACAACCTTGTCAGGATCAGAGAAGGAGACGAATGGAAGACAACATTTCGAACAAGGTATGGCCATTTTGAATATGTAGTTATGCCATTCGGTCTTACAAATGCTCCAGCTGTCTTCCAACATATGATGAATGACATATTTCGAGAATATTTAGATGATTTCGTTGTAATATACCTTGATGATATTTTGATATTCTCCAAAAATCTAGAGGATCATGAATGTCATGTAAAGATAGTCCTAGAGAAACTAAGAGAAAAAGGATTATATGCGAAATCGGAGAAGTGCTCTTTCCATAAGACAGAAGTGGAATTTTTAGGGTACATTGTATCATATAAAGGAATTTTCATGGACCCTAAGAAGATTCAGACAATCCTTGATTGGCAACCACCTTCATGTGTTCGAAATGGACAATGTTTTCTGGGTTTTGCCAACTTCTATAGGATATTCATCAAAGATTACTCCAAGATATTGACACCTCTTACCAAGCTTACAGGGAACTCCAAATTCTCATGGACCGAAGAAGCTGAAAAAGCATTTCAGACCTTGAAATCAGCATTCACCACTGATCCAATTCTAGTTCATCCTGATTCTACTAAGCCCTTCTTCCTAGAGACAGATGCATCAGACTTTGCCATAGGGGCCATTCTCTCACAATATGGAGACGATGGACACCTACATCCAGTTGCATTTAATTCAAGGAAATTTTCTCCTCCAGAAATTAATTATGAAATTCATGATAAAGAACTTCTTGCCATAGTGGACGCGTTTGATACTTCGCGTCACCATCTAGAAGGAGAAGTTCATAAAGTTATCGTGTATACAGATCACAAGAACCTAGAGTATTTTATGACCACCCGCATCCTCAACAGAAGGCAATCTCGATGAAGTAACTTTTTATCCAGATTCGACTTTGT
>CM035418.1:94844127-94874127 GCA_020310875.1 Ceratopteris richardii
TTTATGGCCCAAATATTGTTGCTTTTGGTATTCTGACATCACAACTTAGCTTTTCAATAATTTTGACCTCCAAAAAATGCTTTTTCCCATTTTAAGCCAGATTAGGGTTTTGATTATCTCCCTATTTCTGACCTCTGATGGAAAAATGAAGCATTTCACTAGATAGCTCTTTCCAAGCTCTATCTATCTAGCCTAAAAAAGTTTTACCCCTTCAATGTCATATTGGTAGAAGCCTCAGTAACTTGCAAATCTTCTCATGACTATCTCTAGTCAATGCTTTGTTAAAAATATTTGCAACATTCTCACTAGAAGGAACATAGACTAGTCACTAGCTCAATGTGCTTCTTCGCTATCTTCTCTTAAATATAGTGTTAGTGTACCTCTATATGCTTTGTCCTTGTATGATGCACTGGATTCTTTGCTATAGCTATAGCACTCTGGCTATTTAAAAATATCTGAATGGGTTCATGTACTCTCACATCTAGATAACTGAAAATCTTTTGCAACGAGACTGACTCTAGAGTAGCTGTAAATGCTGCACGATATTCAGCTTCACATGATGAAGTTGCAATAGTGGGTTGTCTTTTTGAAAGCCATGAGATAAGACAATCTCCAAGATAAAAACAAAATCCATTAGTACTTATTCTTGTGTCTCTATCACCTACCCAATCAGAATCTAAAAATCCTTTTAGTAACAAATGTATAGATTTCGAAAATACCATAGCATAATTTGAAGTTCCCTTCAAATATCAAAAGATCCGTGTTACTGCTTTCCAATGTAACACTGTCGGATTCTGCATGAACCTTGATACTTGAGAAACTGCAAACTGTATATCAGGACGTGTATTACAAAGATATATCAAGAATCCAATTGCTTGACTATATAAAGTAGCATCAAATGACTCTGCATCTGCTACCATCTGTAAAGATGCGTTCTGATCCATAGGTGTTTGCATAGGTTTAGAATCACTCATCTGAAACCTCTCTAAAAGTTTCTCAATGTACTTCTGCTGTGTCATATAGATACACTCATCCTTAAACAGAAACTGAATTCCAAGATAATAATGCAAGTTTCCCAAATCATTCACATCAAATGTTTGCTTCAATTGTTCTTTGAACATTTGCAAATCTTCATCTGTGGGACGTGTGACTATAGTATCATCCACATAAATGATTGCTATAATCATCATACTTGGTTCAGCTTCGACATAAAGAGTAGGAGCTTCATCTGAGTTATGGAAATCAATGGACAAAAGATATGTATATTTCTTTTCATACCATGCTCTAGGTGCCTGTTTTAAACCAAACAAAGCTTTTATAAGCTTACATACCAAATGTTCTTTACCTGTCTCTTCAAAACCTTCTGGTTGCTGAATATACACATCCGCATGTAAATCACCATTTAGAAAAGCAGTCTTTATATCAAGTTGATATATATGCCAACCAAAATGTGCTGCTAAAGCAAGTATTGGCCTAATAACAGTCATCCTAGACGTAGGAGCGAATGTCTCATCATAATCAATACCTTTTTGTTGTGCATATCCTTTGACAACCAATCTTGCTTTGTATCTGTCAATAGTACCATCTGCTTTCCTTTTAATTTTGAAGATCCATTTTACACCTACAGCTTACTTTCCTTCTGGTAACTCACATAGCTGCCAAGTTTGATTCTTATGAATAGAATCAATCTCTTCTTGCATAGCTTTTCTCCAAATAGGAATGTTAAGTGCATCTTTAACACATGCAGGTTCATCTTCAACTGTCGTAGATGCCAAAATATCATGAATCTCAAAGTCTTCAGTAAAACTTATATGATCTTTTTGTTGTTGTTGTCTAGTCTGACTCCTTGTTCTTCCTGTAAAAGTCTTTATACCACTATCTTTCCAAGTCTGATATAACCATGTAGGTGTATCCTTAAATAGTGGTGAAACTGTTTCTGATCCTTCAGCTTCCACAGGTTCTGGAACTTGTCCTTCCGAGGTGCTAGGATTTTCTGGAACTCTAACTTCTTCCATTTCTGGAACCAAAGTCTCATGTGGAGTTGACTTTGTAGAAGGTTGTGAAATTCCTCTTTCTTCAACTCTTTCTTGAATCCTAGGAATTTCAACTCCCTCTTGATATGGCTGAACATGTAAATCCAAATTCCTCCTAAAATATCCATAGTCATTTGCACTAATGAACTCTAGAGTTTTTGCTTCTTTATCATAAACCTTATTTTCAGCAATATAAGCATTATGTGAAAGAATAACTTCACCTGTTTTTGGAACATGAAACTTGTATCCTTTGCTCTCAACAGTATATCCAATAAAACAGCTTTCTTTGCCTTTACATCTAGCTTGCCTCGGTCCTTTTTCTCAACATGTACATAAGAAAGTGATCCAAACACTCTGAAATAACTCACATTAGGTTTTCTATCATAATAAGCTTCATAAGGTGTGATTACCTTTAAGCTTTTGTAGATGACCTGTTCAAAATTTGATCAGCTGTATGTACTGCATCAAACCAGAATTTTAGTTAAAGCTTCTTGGACTCCATTATGCTCCGCATCATCTCAACAAGTACTTTATTCTTTCTTTCTGTAACACCATTCTGCTGAGGAGTATAAACAATAGTAAGGTGTCGAGTAATACCTTTCTCATCAAGAAATGTCTGGAACTCATTTGACAAGTATTCTCCACCTCTATCACTTATGAAAATCTCAATAGTTTCCTGATTTTCATTTTCAACCATAGCTACATATTTCTTGAACATAGGAAAGACTTGTGACTTCAACTTAAGACCATAGATCCATGAGTATCTCGTAAAATCATCAACAAATAGAACAAAATACCTGAAACCTTGAATAGAGTCTGCTCTCATAGGTCCATTCACATTTGAATGAATAATCTGCAATTTCCTGGTAGCTGTAATATGACCATGTTTCTTAAAAGGTAGTTTACGCATCTTACCTTCAAGACAACCTTCACATGTATCTGAATCATCTGGTAGCTTGAATGAGGGTAAACTCTCAACTATACCTCTGTCTTTGATACTCTTAAGAGCTCCAAAACTTATATGTCCAAATCTTTCATGCCATAGCTTCATATGTTCCATCGGTGACGAAGATTTGACCGCATATGCTTGATTGATCTTTGACAAATAAAAAATCCCTCCTCTATGCTCACCTTGCAAAATACACTTGTCGTCTTTGTGTGATAAGAACTCACAAAGATCTCTCTCAAATACAACTTTAAAACCATCACCTAAAAATGCAGATATAGATAGCAGATTCTTCTTCATTTTAGGTACATATAAAACATATGAAATATGAAAATTACCACCTTCTCTTGACTTTAGGGTTACTGTACCTATTCCCACAACATCCAAATCATTGCCATCTGCAATAGTAACTCTTCTACCTGTAGAATAGGAAAGGGAAGAAAACACATCTCTGCAACCTGTCATATGCTTTGTAGCACTCGAGTCAAATATCCAAGGATTTGCGGAAAGAACTTAAAGCTGCCTAATCAAAAGATACTTCCTCAATGGTGATACAGGCATAAGAATCACCTTGAGATTTCCCTTTTTTATCATCTTCTGCAACATTACCTGATGCCTTTTTCTTTTCTGCTTCAATTCTTTTATAACATGCTGACTTAAAATGTCCAGGTTTCTTGTAGTAATAACATATTACTTCCTTCTTCTTAGAAGACTTCTCTTGAGATGTAGTAGAAACAGAATCTGAAGTAGAAGGTGAAAGGACTTACTTTCCATGTTGGATTGTTTTTCCTTCTTCTCCTTCTTGTTCTTTTTACCCTTTGATGAAGATAAAAGTGCTTCATTCTCGTCCATTCCCTTCAACTGATCTTCATCTTCATTTTGAAGTAACAAGAATTCTAACTCTTCAAATGTAACTTCTCTCTCTTGTGGTAAGGGTAAGAGTGGTTATGAAAGACCGATATGAAATAGGAAGTGAATTAATGAGCATATTTACCATTTCTTCATCTGATATTTCAACTCCTACATTTAGAAGTTGATCTCTCAAGTCAACGAGTCTCGTAATGTGGGTTTGAATTGATTCACCATCCTTCATCCTTGTATTTGCTAGTTGTCTCCTCAAGTGAGCTTTCCTAGCAAGATTTCTGCTCTGAAAAAGATTCTCAAGCTTCAACCAAGCTTGTCTAGAACTTCTGCAAGATCTGACCTGTGGTAGAATATGCTTTTTGACACTCGTTGCTATGTATGAGAGTGCTAAAGCATCTCTAGCATCTCATCTTGCATGATCTTCAGTAGGAGGAACTGTAGGTAAAGATCTAACTATGACTCTGGATGTAGAAGTGGTTACCTCTTCTTCAGTTGGTTCTGTAATAGTAACTCTAGTGCCTCTTGAAGCTTCTGTAGCCCCTTCTTCGCCTTCTCGTCTTGGTCTTGTTAAGGATCCATTGACGATACTCCATAAATCCTTTGTCACTAACAAATTCATCATCATGAAACTCCACATGGGATAATTAGAAGATCCATCCAACTTGTACTCAATCTCAATTCTAATCTCACTCATCTTAACTAAGTGTGTATGTCAATTATGCTCTGATACCAAGTGTGGAAATTTGGGGCCCCATGATCGTTCCAAACTAAAACCTTTTGAGCATACACACTTAATTAATCAAGATGATATGTGAGATATAGAAAGAAAGAGATCTTGAGACAAGGATAGGGAACGTAAGCTTAATGCTTACTCACTAAAAATAGATGTTCAAATTACAACATGGGAGTACTACTCAACCATATAATTAGGTGCCCTTACTAGTGGAAGAATAGCCAAGAAGATGATGATACAAAATTCAGATTATGCTGTTATAATCTAAGTGTTTGTGAAGCGAATGAGCAACGAAGGGAACCTAATTCTCACAAGATAGTGCAACAAATTTGTAAATCAGCAAACCCTAATTCTGAAATTAGGGTACAAAAACCCTAAAAACAGAATATAAGGCTAACTTACAAAAGATAGCTTCCTCCAACTTGTAGAAGACCTCTTGCTCCAAGAGAGTAGCCTCTCCTTCACCAAATCTTCACCTCCAAAGCTTCAAAATTCCAAACTCTGGCTTGTGAATTGTCCAAGAGTGTGCCCCACATGGTCTTTATATAGTATTGTAGTCCCTCAATAAATCTAGCAATCAATTTTGGCGAAAATCTGATTCGAAACTCAAAAAAGCTGTTATCGCAAGTTTTTTTATGCAAGAAAGTGCTTTTTAGATTAAAATTAGCGATCCCATTAAAACAGCTTTTGTTTTTAATTTTATCGCCCAAATATTGTTGCTTTTGGTATTCTGACATCACAACTTAGCTTTTCAATAATTTTGACCTCCAGAAAATGCTTTTCCCTATTTTAAGCTAGATTAGGGTTTTGATTATCTCCCTGTTCTGACCTTTGATGGAAAAATGAAGCATTCCACTAGATAGCTCTTGCCAAGCTCTATCTATCTAGCAAAAAAGTTTTACCCAAACTGTACAAAAAATGATAAGTCCAAAATTTAGAATTGCTGGAATGTGGACCATATGTACATTGACTTCCAACATGTATTTATGTATGTATGTATGTATGTATGTATATATACACACACATACATACATGCATACATACATAGTACAAACAAATGATTTGATCCGTGAGAATGAATTCGTGAATTATTCGTTTAACTCGTTTAGTACATTCGGACCCAAAATAAAATTCAGGAATTTATCCACCGGAAGAGAGAGAGAGAGAGAGAGAGAGAGAGAGAGAGAGAGAGAGAGAGAGAGAGAGAGAGAGAGAGAGAGAGAGAGAGAGAGAGAGAGAGAGAGAGAGAGAGAGAGAGAGAGATCAATCACATGTAAGATACATGATTATACATGACACAACTGTCAACATCAGACATCAAATCCTAAATTGACAATGGACATTAGACAATAATTTAAACATCATGATTCTTGAATCATGAGTCATGATTTCATCATTAAGTTTTAACTTTTAACCAATAATTAGTCAGTGGTCACCACGCATAACATATATGTTATAACACATTACATAATAGAATCATGACTCATGATGTGGATTAGTAAGTTACAAACATCATACATCATACATGTAAGAAAAATGATACATCATAAGTCAAAAACCTGTCACTGAGTAAAAAGTGGAGCGTGCTATAGCCTATAGATAACCTACAAGCTACGTGGTACATCATGAAAGAAATAATACATCATATATGAAAATATGCCATGGCTCATAGCTCATGTGACTCGTGAGTCGTGACGTACCTCAAGAGCTGAGAGATCAATACATCAAGAGTCAATATCATCATCTATAAGATGCTCATCAAAAGAACTAGCCCATGATGAAGTATCAGTGCTATAGTCCTCTCTGGATTGCCAAGGTCTAGCTCGTACATCATCATCATCATCATCGCTAAATGATGATGATGATGATGATGAGGATGTGGAGTTTCCTCCACCTCTGGGTCCTCCCTGCTACTAGAATGGAGTCCACGTGCTCCACGCCCTCCTCTACCTCGTCGAGAAATAATCTTCGAAGGCCTTCGACTCGTACATGGTTGAGCAAGATCTGTTGCAATATAGAAATTTACAATGGATTAGACTTTAGTAACATAATACATTATAACTTATAAGCTATAAACTTATGAAACATAATTGATAATTTCAATTCTCAGGTACCTAATCTATCACTAGAACTGCAACTGCTCACTCTCTAATTGGGATTGGAGGCCTAGATCTCCCTACGTGCAACGCTTCACATACTCTATCCAAGTATCTTCTAAGGTGTCGTCAACATTTTGCTCCTTGGATCTCCACAATGGATGGAGTACATGAGCAACAACATGGACTGGTTTGTGAAACCGATCCCATCTCCTTTGCACTGCATCACATAACTCACGTTTCCTAAAAATTAATGTGAAAAAATAAACAGACATTATAGTAGAATCTAACTCAAGAGTCAAAGGTGAAATCGAAAATATGTAAACAGAAAAAATTAAAATTAAAATTACGAAAGTTATTTATACTTACTCAATCTCCGAGAGTCCACTAATGTTTTTGATGCATCCTTGTATACGACCAATGTATTCATATACAAATCCAAGTGTGCTCCCCTCCATATCCACAATACGCAGCATAGAATAAAGAGGTTGAAGAGCTCCAATAAGTATATCTTCCTTTGACCAAAAGGCATCATCTCGCATAACCAATGCTGAAAAACCTGTGTATAATGGTTTTGTAATTGGTAACTGATACCATTCCTCTGAGACAACTGTTCGGAGAAGCCCTTTCCTCACTTGAATCACTCTATCTAGGACTATGAACATATAGCAAAATTGAGTCATGGAAGGCTTTTGTAACTCAAGGTTTGAATGTGAAAAAAAAATATTTTGGACTTTAGGCTTAGAGGTCACAAATCTTACAATGAATCTGGCCTTCTCAAGGATGGACTTCACCCATTCCATGGCGTCAATGTCTTCCATTAAAAGATCTAGACTATGACTAGCACAAGGAGTCCATGTAATTTTAGGGAACTCATCCTCTAGCATGCGTTCCATGGCCACACAATTAGATGCATTATCTGTGACCACTTGCACGACATTCTTGCTCCCAACATCTTCTATAGCTTTTTTCACATGGGAGTATATAAATTCACCGGTGACAATCATCCCATGTGCATGTGCAAGAATGGCATGCAAGAACATTCTCCCTTTGCAAGAGGAGACAAGAATGTTGTACATAGTTCTCTTGCGTATGTCATATCACTCATCACACAATATAGAACATCCATATTTCTCCCAAGTGGAGCGTAAGGATAACATTTGTGTTTCCACTGTATTCTTTTGTCTATTCAACTTTTTAGTGCGTAGCATAACATCGGAGGGTCCCTCCCAAGAAGAACCTATGCGACTCATTGCTCTCATAGTCCTCTTCCACGGAATTGTGTTTGCAACATTGAATGGTAAGCCACACAAAATAAATAGTTTAGATATTTCTTTAGTAGCTTCTTCCATTGCTTGTTTTTGCAAAGAGGCTTTCATGCTACCTCTTGCAAAGACATTGGTCCCAGGGACCCTAGGTATTACCATAGGACATGCACTAGACCTTGCACTTTCATTACAAGGTCTTTTTGATAGTCTTGTAGAGGACTCATCAATGTGACTCTCTGGTTCTTGATCTTCATGTCCACTTGAGGAATGGGATAGAGAACCGATACTTCCTACACCTTGACTCATGTGCATCTTTGCAGTCAAGTCTTCAAAGACATTTTGAGGCATAGAGTGGCATTTTCCTCTTGATCTAGTGATGATTACCACTTTGATTACTATGCGGGTTGCAATGCTGATCACTTTTTCTGTTTCTGCTTCTATCATCATGCTGCAACGGTGCCACTTGTGTGCGCCAATGCATATGAGTCGTGCAGCACTTTGCTCCTGCCGTTGCTCACATTGAAGAAATGTGGCTTAATAGTGGTACACTTGTTCATTGGAGAGTTATTCATGTACATAATGCACATAATATGTGCATCTCTCATCATTCATTTCTGTGAATGTTTCAAGTTTTTTCTTTTGTCCGCTAGGTACATTAGCTATAAAAGTTGTGCTTTCGGAAGAATTAAGAGGATGAATGAAGTCCTGTATACATCTTAGGCCTTACATATGGAGAGAAAATTTTCAGTCGTTGAAGCTCCATGATGTCCATACCTTTCTTGCACTTTCTTGTATGAAAATAATGGCTATGCCTATTTGTTCTCTAATTACTTGGACGCTAATATTAAATTTGCAATTTATCTTGGTGGACTTTGGAGTTGTTTCTGGTTATTCGTGCTTGATGGTGCCTTTCATGTCAATGTTGCTTACTCGATTGTGTTCGTGATGCTTTGGATGAGATAAAGAGGAAAGAACAAAAGGGTTGTTCCCACGGTCTTAATGTGCTCCATTTGTTTTATATTGCTGTGTTTCCAGCTTTGTAGTCAGAGGATATCAATTGCATTTTATGATTCAGTAATCAAACTTGTAACAGGTTTATGCTATGGGAAGTTGGAAGCTGCACTTTTGGTTTTCGTAATTCCTGCTGTGCTTCTTGGACATCTTGTATGTATGCTCCCCCTGCTCTTTGAAGGATTATTGCATAAAATAATTGTTCGACTTGTGAAATGTTGTGGATAAAATATAATGTTTGAATTGCTTTACATTTTCAGAATGAGCTCATTTAGGATTATAAGAGTTTCTAAATAATTATGTGTATTACCTAGCAGAGAGTTAATACAACTTGTGTTGCATAACTAATTCATATCACAATGATCTCTATCATAGTTTTTATTTGGGATATTTAATTGTGAAAATAGATGCCTTACATTTCATTCCTATACTTCTGATATCCTTGCATTATGATAGATTTGCACAATGACAGCTGAGAGAAATAAGATTCAGGAGAAACTATGTGACACAGAAGGTTTCTTGGTGTCTTATGCAAGGATGGAAAGCCTCCCATACATGAATTTACCAAATAAGACAACAGTTGACATGTGCCTTAGATACTTCGAAGAGAATGAACATAGATTTTAAGCAGGGCAGACATCCATATGATGAATCATAGGTTTCACAAATCCATCATGGTGTAATCTCTGCCATATTTTTATTCAGGGGTGCTTGGTTGTTTGTACATATGCATGCATCGATGCATGTATCAATGCACATATGCTGTAAGCATGTATATTTGATCACATATGGTACTTGAACGGAATTGAATGCACTTAATGCAGGGAATGTACCGTACGTAGTGAATGTGGCATTTTCGAACGATGCATAATATAAAATGAATATAATGATAAATACATTGCATTCATACTCACACATGTATGTAAAAAAAGTAAGTGTAAATATTATACATCTTATTTATGTTTTATATTGAATAATGCACCAAATGTGCCGAACCTCAAGGTTCCATTTGGCTCTCGAAGTGAACACATACCGTACACATGGAACAAAACAAACTGTTTCCACCTTGGTATGTATGTATTGTGTGTGTGTGTATGTATGTATGTATGTATGTACGTACGTACGTACGTACGTACGTATGTATGTGTATGTATGTATGTATTATGTATGTATGTATGTATGTATGTATGTATGTATGTATACATGTGGATGGAAAAGCCAATGCTTAGTGATTAGATTCCTTGTAGTGAGCAATAACTATGGAGATTTTAACAAGTCCCAATTAAAGTTGTGGCTGTTTGCAATGGAACCATAAAGAAAAAACAAAAGTCAGAAGGTTTGAAGTCTTACTGTTGTGTGATGAGGGTGGGAATTCCCGATTCTATGCAAGAAAAGCTAGATATCTTGGTACTCCCAATTGAAGATAGCCCATATATATGTTTCCTTTCCATTATGGTTTGTACGAAACAAATTCGGCAACTAACATACTATTGTTGGAGTTTGGAGAGCAGGAATGCACACAAAGAGCACAAGGAAGAGAAAGAAGATGAAGAGTGCAACACATAATATATTAGTAAGTGTGGAATGTACAAGATGGGAGGCCATTCAGGGTTATGGGCGTATATACAAGGCAATGGAAAAATATCCTAAAGAGGGGGAGAAATATCTCCTAAAGAGGGAAAAAAGTGGCCTGAGAGTTCTAAGTGGGGAATTCAAGGGCCCTCCAACAAAGTTGTGCAAGTGCTAATGGGATAGTAAGATTTAAAAAAGGCTAAAACACATCACTACCAAAATATACTAAGAAATCTTCGTTGGGAGTGATGTGGTGAACAAGGAAATAACACTCATGCATGAGGGAGTGCTAGCCAATGTGGTTTAAGATCGACCCACAAAAGGAAGTAAGCTCAAACCTTTGGGAAAAGTTTCGAATTTCTCATAAAAATCTACGAATTATCTTGTGTTGGCACATAAGCCAAACTAATCTCTTTAGTAGAGAGTCTTTCCTCAACATAATGATAGCGTGCTTCAAGTGTTTCATGCAAACATGGAACACTATATTCCTCACAAGTGTGCTATCATGTAAGTATTTATGACATCTTGCTCTCGATGTATGATTTCTAGGATGATTTGTTGAAAATAATTGGATATCTTAGCCTTCGAACCTTCTTTAGTGGAAGGCAAGGAGCTTATCTTCTTGTGCAAGACTTGATCACTGATTGTCGAAGCCCTTCCTTCATTGTAGCTATCTCGATATAGTAGCTTTTGGAGTTAAAGTGGAATCAGGCTTGTAACCTCCAAATGAAGCCCGTTTCACAACAACTCTAGTATATCAGAGTACGGTTCTGTCATATTTGAGTATCATATTGGAGTAATGATTTTGAGGTGAGAACCTCCCCTTATGCATTATGAGTATCATACTCACATGAGTGCCAAGTGGCACTCATATGAGATGCTTGGTATATTTGCCTATTATGGAGATGGAAGAGAGAGAGAGAGAGAGAGACAATAAGGACTCCACGCGGCTGGGCGGCGAAGACATTGGAAGTCTCCGTATGTGTTTTGAGAGAAGAGAGCCTACGAGCCGCTGTGACCTCACAAAAATGAGGGGATTCCTCAACAGTACATAAAGCATAGTACTGTTGAGGAATCCCCTCATTTTTGTGAGGTCACAGCGGCTCGTAGGCTCTCTTCTCTCAAAACACATACGGAGACTTCCAATGTCTTCGCCGCCCAGCTGCGTGGAGTCCTTATTGTCTCTCTCTCTCTCTCTCTCTCTTCCATCTCCATAATAGGCAAATATACCAAGCATCTCATATGAGTGCCACTTGGCACTCATGTGAGTATCATACTCATAATACATAAGAGGAGGTTCTCATCTCTAAATCATTACTTCAATTTAATACTCCGTATGACATTTCCTTCCCCTTGAATCCATTTTTGTCCTCAAAAATGGTATTGGAAGGTCTAACAGAAAGAAAAAAATAAAAGAATCACCACTCCCACTATATCCCCATGTATAGCAATACATGGTCATATCTTCGTGTTGTTTCCCCGTATCCTTCCCCTTAAGAAGACCCTTGGGAAGGTAATCTAAAATCGGGAAACCGTCTCTGAAGGGTGCTAACCCGCTCCCAAGTGGCACTATCTTCTGAACTATCTTTCCACTTTACTAGACACTTTTTATATAAGTGACTCCTAGTCCGTTTTTTCTCGAGTGCATAGTATGCTCTCAAGCTCATGTGGAATAGATTGAACAGAAATAGGCTCTACTACCTCACTAGGCTTTACTACCTCACTATCTGGAATGAGGTTGTTAGATTCACCCAGCTTTTTCTTAAGTCGGCTAACATGAATAACTAGATGGATTTGACTATTCTCTGGAAGTTGGAGCTGGTAAGCCATCTTTCCTATTCTCTTAAGTATTTGGAAAAGTCCATAATACCTAAGAGATAATTTTGGACAGGGTCTGTCTTCATGGTTTCAAATCTAGATGGAACTCTAAGATAGAATTGCTCTCCTATCTCAAAGTTGATGTCTCTCCTTTGAGGGTCAGCATAGGCTCTAGCTCTATCCTGAGCTCTCCTAATGCTCTCCTTAGCGAGCCTAAGCATATCATTCATCTCTTCCAAAAAGTCCTTTGCAGCTTGAACTTTCTCATTCGGCAAGCCTACTCCATAAGGAGCTCTTGGTTGAAACCCATACATAAGCATAAATGGACTATGCCCAGTGGAAGAGTGCTTGGCACTATTATATGCAAACTCTACTATAGGTAAGTACTCTTCCCAATTAGTTTGCGTTTCATTCACATATGCTCGAAGCATATTCTCTAGGATTTGGTTAACCCTCTCTGTTTGCCCATCCGACTGTGGATGCTCAGCTGTACTCATGGTAAGTTTCGTGTCCAACCTTTTGAAGACCGCTCTCCAAAAGTGGCTAGTAAACTTCCTATTCCGATCAGAAACTATGTCTAGAGGAAGACCATATAACCACTATAGGTTCTCTACAAAGAGCCTAGCCAACTCTGGTGTCTTCACTATAGTACATGTTAGAATAAACCTAGCCATTTTGGTTAACCTATCCACAATTACCGAGACCGAGTCGTACCCTCTTTGTGTCTTAGGTAATCCGACTATAAAGTCCATGGAGATACTCTCCCACTTCCCATTAGGAATATCCAATGGGTGGAGTAGTCCTCCAATCGTCAATCTCTCAACTTTGTTGACCTGGCATTTGGTGCACTTAAGCACATATTCTAGGACGTCCTTATGAAGTCGAGGCCAATAAAACTGCCTCTTAACAAGATCATAAGTCTTGTTAACTCGTGGGTGTCCCGCACTAGGTGTGTCATAGACACTGATACAAAATATGCCGTCTCATCTTAGAATCTCTAGGGACACACACCTTACCTTTATATAACAGATATCCATCATGGACACTGTAATTCTTCCACTTGAATCCTTCTTGAGTACCCGTCCATACTCCTTCCTCACTGCAAACCCGTATATCATGATCCTCATTCTCTGTGGCTCCCCAACTCTCGGAATATGCAAGATCAAGCCTACATTTTCCTCTAATGGACTCAAGTAGCTCACTAGTGATTTGAGTGAAACTCAGTCCATTGAGCATAGGCATGCGGCTAAGTGAATCAGCCACTACATTAAACTTTCCCTTCTTATACCTAAGCTCATAATCAAACTTCTGAAGGGTCTCTGCCCATCGGGCCTTTCGACCTTTAAGGTCTGTTTGATTAGAGAGCCACTTGATGCTCTCTTGATGAAACACTATCGTGGCTTTGGCACCATATAAATAATGACACCACTTTTTCAAAGCATAGATAATTGCATACAATTCCTTCTCATAGACAGAGTACTTCTGATCCGGTTCTAGTTTCTTACTCTCAAAAGCTACTGGTCGACCATCATGAACTAGAACCGCTCCTATAGCAAAACCACTCGTGTCAGTCTCAACCACAAATGGTTTGTTGGGATCTGCTATATGTAAAAGTGGAGCTGTAGCAATTGCTACTTTAAATTTCTCCATACTTTGCATCTGTGCGTCTCCCCAATGAAAGGCTTTCCCTTTCCCTTTAAGTTGTTCCTTCATCGGGACAACAATTTTGGCATAATTCTTAACGAATCTTCTATAGAAACCTGATAAACCTAGGAAGATCTAGAGCTCTTCCAAGTTCCTTGGATGTGGCCATTCTATAATAGCCCTTACTTTTTCAGGATCCATCTGGATTCCATTCTAGGAGACTATATGCCCAAGGTATCTAACCTCTGTCTTGAAAAATTCACACTTTGATTCCTCAACAGAGAGTGAATTTTCCCTTAGCACTTCAAATATCTTTCTTAAGTGTTCCAAGTGCTCCTCTTCTCATACATCGAAGAAGTCCACTACAAAGTGTCCTAGATAGGGCCTTAAAACACTATTCTTGAGCTTCATGAAAGTGGCAGGAGCATTGGTGAGACCAAAAGGCATCACCAAAAACTCATAGTGCCCATATCTAATCCTAAATGCAATTTTAGGAACATCCTCTTCCCTAATCCTAATCTCATGATATCCTGATCTAAGATCAAGTTTGGTAAAATACCTAGCTTGATGTAACTGATCAAATAGATCTTCCAATCTAGGCATTGGAAACCTGGTTTTGATAGTTACCTTATTAAGTGCTCTATAGTCTATCGCTATACATAGCCTCATAGAGCTGTCTTTCTTTTTAACAAGGAGCATTGGCGATGCACAAGGTGAGTTACTAGGTTTAATGAAACCCTTATCTAAATAATCCTGCAATTGCTTCTCAACCTCCTCATGCTGAGAAACACTAAGCCTCCAAGGTGGCTTAAAAATAGGGTTAGTGTTAGTAACTACCTCAATGGCATGGTCAATGTCCTCTCTCTCAGGTGGTAGCCCTCTAGGTAAATGAGTGGGAAAAACATCTTTATACTCAAACATAAGATCCGTAAAACTTTTAACCACACACTCTTGCAAGAAAGAATCATAGAAAGTCCTGTTCATATTTACATATACATGAGATGAACTATCTGTACAATGCTCAATATCATGACTATACGATAAAAACATCTCTTGTACATGCTGAGAATAACAAAGACTATACAACTCTAAGGATGAAATGAGAGGTGCACTAGGTATATCTCTCTCTCCCTGAGTACAAACTTTACTTCCATTCTTTTCAAATTCAAGTGTGTTGTTTTGATAGCTTCGTTTAAGTGTGTCTCTCAACCCCCATAGCCACTCTCTTCCTAACACAAGGTCTATTCTCTCCATATTCATAATTTGGAAGTCCATATGATCTATATAGTCCTGCATCTTGACTTCCAAATTGGATACAATAGTATCCCATATCCTCTTGTCTTCCCCTTGCATCATAGATACTATGTATTTATGTGCACTGTGCTGTTGGGGAATCTTTAATTTCTTGACGAGAGCATAGTTTATAAAATTATGAGTGGCACAGTCATCTATCATGACCCGCACCGTGATCCCGTATACACCACCATGCAATTTAACTAGGTCATGTGGTCCAAACTGCGGTGACCACAATGACTGAGTCAAACAACAGGTGTGCTCTATATCCTCGTGCATCACCTCCACTCCCTTGCAGCTAGAGCTTCCATGAATAGGAAGGGTCTGCACTAAGTGGACCACCGATTTGCCCTTTTCGGGGGCCGTACTAGTCTCAAGTCCTCTCTTCTTTTCTTCCCTCTTCTTGAGTGGATAGTTCCACTGTGAATGGCTAGGAGACAAACACCTAAAGCACAGGTTCTCTCTTTTGGTCCTCTCAAACTGATCTGTAGGTAACCTAGGCCCTTGTGATCTTTGTTTTTTAATGAAAATTTTGTTTTTCCCAAATGGCAACTTCTTAAATTGTGTTGTGCTAGGAGGCTTGAGGGGTTGATCCGTCTCCATAGGAGTATATTGCGGACGATTATGGTCCTCATAGATATGTGCATACTTGATCGTCTCCTCAAACATCTTAGGAGCATTCGTTTTGACTTCTCTCTTAATGGCTTTACCTAAGCCTCTAACAACCCTCTGGTTTTCTGGAAATCGTCTAAGCCCTTAAGTTTCAAAATGATCTCTCTATAATGTGATATGTAGACCGTAAGAGGCCTACCCCTCTTGGTAATCCTATCCCACTCATCCCAATTCCTCTCCTCCTCATTCTGAGGAAGAAAGTCTTTTAGGAAAAGAGTCTCAAATTGAGTCCAATCTGTAGGGATAGAGTTCGACTCCTTAAGACTCATCCACCACTTGTAAGCACGCGGGCCAAGGGAGAGACTCGCCTCTAGCACACGGTACTCTGGTGGGGTGCCCTTCAGTTGATGCAAATCATGCCACTTTTGTAAAAAAGTGTAGATTGCATCCTTGTTCCTATCTTGGTCATCTCCCGTAAAGGTAGGTGGCTTCAAGTCTTCCAGGAGGGCAGTTTCGCTAGAGCTCTCTCCTTTGTGCTTACTAGGAATAGAAGTAACTTTCCTAGTCATCTCTAGAGGAAGAGCAGGGGTTTCTCTTTCCTTCCTAGCTAGGAAAGAGGTGACGTGAGTCTCAAGTGAGATCATTTGAGACTTTAGCTTCCGAATGAGAGATGTAATGCCACTTAGATCTCTCTCTAGTTTAAGGGTCTGTTCTTTCAAGTCTACAAATTGGTCATGAGTAACAAACTCATTCAAAAGCTCTTCATATGTATATTCTTCTTGCTGAGGCTCTTTCTCTTCTAAGTTTTCCTCTACATCCTACCCCAATACTACTTCTTCCATTCTAGAATCAGGATCCTCTCGTTGCTCTTTAGATGGAGAAGTGTGTTCAATTATTTGTTTCCCTTTAGATTCCATGTTTTACTTCCCTTCCCTCGTTTGCTAACTAGAGTATGTGAAAATGAATGGAAGTAAAGTTTGAATATGCAAGAAGAAGAGAAATATATCACAATAGCACTTCCCTGGTACAAAATGGAGCTGCGGAAGCGAAATCCAAGTGATCTTTGAAGCTTGAGGTCGCTGATTTTGAATACTCGCCAGGCCCAAACAAAAATTGGAAATGTCCGGTTGGTCAGGGGAGGTTCTAATCACCAAAAACCATCAAGAACAATGCCAGAACTATGTAGCAATAGCCCCAATCGGACAAACTGAATGAAACTGAAGAACTTTTGAGATTTGATAGTCCTTGCCAATCCAAGAAATGTAGCCCAACACCTGTGCTTCAAAGATATAAAGCTATCCGAAGTGAAAAAAGTGAATTTGGACACGGGATGATGAAAAACTAGGCTCGGAAGTGGCAGGCTAGTTCCTGCTGAAGCGCTGCAGAGAGATTTTGGTTGACCAAATCTTATCCAAATTAAAAACAATAGTCTCTGAGCGAAGCTTAAGAGTATAGCTTCGCAACTTGACAAAGATTTTTGAAATCGGATATCGTATGAGCAAGCTTTGATGCGGAGAAGTCGGGTATGTCACGAGTAGACTGTGAGAAAGCAAATCTTCATGGAAGGATGACTTCGAGGAGCTCAAAATTGAGGATTTGAAGCTTTTTTGAACAAATTTAAATCCCATACCCAATCTCCATAGCCCATATTACATGTATGTACCATCACTTTTCCAAAATTTTGATCCAAAGCATCCATTCTCCTCCCCCAATTTGGCATAAAAATTGAAAAAACTTCACTTTACCTCCCTTTCTCTTTGGTCCTGTCAGCAGAATTCAAAGATAGGCATCGATGGAGTGTATATATCCCACAGGAGGGCCGTCGGCTGTGAAGCTCGTGGCCTGTTGCTCGTCGGCTTCTCTTGCCTGCGCTCACGGGTGCATGTTGGCTTGCTCCGTCGGCCGGATAGCCTTGCGTGTCGCTCAATGTCAGCTTGCTCTAGTCTTGGCTCAGATACCAATGCTTTGGGTCAAAATTTTGGCAAAGTGATGGTACATACATGTAGTATGGGCTATGGAGATTGGGTATGGGATTTAAGTTTGTTCAAAAGAGCTTCAGTTCCTCAATTTCGAGCTTCTCAAAGTCATCCTTCCATGAAGATTTGCTTTCCCACAGTCTACTCGTGACATACCCCGCTTCTCCGCATCATAGCTTTCTCATATGATATCTGATTTCAAAAATCTTTATCACGTTACGAAGCTATACTCTTAAGTTTCGCTTAGAGACCATCGATGTCTAATTTGGATAAGATTTGGTGAACCAAAATCTCTCTACAGCGCTTCAGCAGGAACTAGGGGGTCACTTCCGGGCCTAGTTTTTCATCATCCCATGTCCAAATTCACTTTTTTCACTTGGGATAGCTTTATATCTTTGAAGCACATGTGTTGGGCTACATTTCTTGGATTGGCAAGGACTGTCAAATCTCAAAAGTTCTTCAGTTTCATTCAGTTTGCCCGATTGGGGCTATTGCTACATGGTTATGGCATTGTTCTTGATGGTTTTTGGTGATTAGAACCTCCCCGGACCAATCGGACATTTCCAATTTTTGTTTGGGCCTGGCGAGGATTCAAAATCAGCGACCTCAAGCTTCAAAGATCACTTGGATTTCGCTTCCACAGCTTCATTTTGTACCAGGGAAGTGCTCTTGTGATATATTTCTCTTCTTCTTGCATATTCAAGCTTTACTTCCATTCATTTTCACATACTCTAGTTAGCAAACGAGGGAAGGGAAGTAAAACATGGAATCTAAAGGGAAACAAATAATTGAACACACTTCTCCATCTAAAGAGCAACGAGAGGATCCTGATTCTAGAATGGAAGAAGTAGAATTGGGGCAGGATGTAGAGGAAAACTTAGAAGAGAAAGAGCTTCGGCAAGAAGAATATACATATGAAGAGCTTTTGGATGAGTTTGTTACTCATGACCAATTTGTAGACTTGAAATAAGAGACCCTTAAACTAGGGAGAGATTTAAGTGGCATTACATCTCTCATTCAGCAGCTAAAGTTTCAAATGATCTCACTTGAGACGCACGTCACCTCTTTCCTAGCTAGGAAGGAAAGAGAAACCCCTGCTCTTCCTCTAGAGATGACTAGGAAAGAACTTATCTTCCTAGTAAGCACAAAGGAGAGAGCTCTAGGGAAGCTCCCCTCCTGAAAGACTTGAAGCCACCTACCTTTACGGGGGATGACCGAGATAGGAACAAGAATGCAATCTACACTTTTTTACAAAGGTGGCTTGATTTGCATAAACTGAAGGACATCCCACCAGAGAACCGTGTGCTAGAGGCGAGTCTCTCGCTTGGCCTGCGTGCTTACAAGTGGTGGATGACTCTTAAGGAGGAAAACTCTATCCCTACATATTGGACTCAGTTTGAGACTCTTTTTCTAAAAGACTTTCTTCCTGAGAATGAGGAGGAGAGGAATTGGGATGAGTGGGATAGGATTACCCAGAGGGGTAGGCCTCTTACGATCTACATATCACATTATAGGGAGATCATTTTGAAACTTAAGGGCTTAGAGGATTTCCAGAAAACCAGAGGGTTTGTTAGAGGATTAGATAAAGCCATTACGAGAGAAGTAAGAAGGAATGCTCCTAAGACGTTTGAGAAGGCGATCAAGTATGCACACATCTATGAGGACCATAACTGTCCTCAATATACTCCTATGGAGTCGGATCAGCCATTCAAGCCTCTTAGCACGACTAAATTTAAGAAGAAGTTGCCATTTGGGAAAAACAATATTTTCATTAAAAAACAATGATCACAAGGGCCTAGGTTACCTACAGATCAGTTTGAGAGGGCCAAAAGAGAGAACATGTGCTTTAGGTGTTTGTCTCCTAACCATTCACAGTGGAACTGTCCACTCAAGAAGGGGGAAGAAAAGAAGAGAGGACTAGAGACTAGTTGGCCCCCGAAAAGGGCAAAAAGGAGGTCCACTTAGTGCCGACCCTTCCTATTCATGGAAGCTCTAGCTGCAAGGGAGTGGAGGTGATGCACGAGGATATAAAGCACACATGTTGTTTTACTCAGTCATTGTGGTCACCGCAGTTTGGACCATATGACCTAGTTAAATTGCATGGTAGTGTATATGAGACGAGGGTGCGAGTCATGATAGATGACTCTGCCACTCATAATTTTATAAACTATGCTCTAGTCAAGAAATTAAAGATTCCCGAGCAGCGTAGTGCACATAAATACATAGTATCTATGATGCAAGGGGAAGACAAGAGGATATGGGATACTATGGTATCCAATTTGGAAGTCAAGATGCAGGACTATATAGATCATATGGACTTCCAAATTATGAATATGGAGAGGACAGACCTTGTGTTAGGAAGAGAGTGGCTATGGGGGTTGGGAGACACACTTAAACGCAACTATCAAAACAACACACTTGAATTTGAAAAGAATGGAAGTAAAGGTTGTATTCAGGGAGAGAGAGATGTACCTAGTGCACCTCTCATTTCATCCTTAAAGTTGTATAGTCTTTGTTATTCTCAGCATGTACAGGAGATGTTTTTATTGTATAGTCATGATATTGAGCATTGTATAGACAGTTCATCTGATGAATATGTAAATATGAACAAGACTTTCTATTATTCTTTCTTGCAAGAGTGTCTGATTTAAGGATATTATGTTTGAGTATAGAGATGCTTTTCCCACTGATTTACCTAGAGGGCTACCACCTTAGAGAGAGGACATTGATCATGCCATTGAGGTAGTTACTAACAATAACCCTATTTGTAAGCCACCTTATAGGCTTAGTGTTTCTGAGCATGAGGAGGTTGAGAGGCAATTGGAGGACTATTTAGATAAGGGCTTCATTAAACCTAGTAAGTCACCTTGGGCATCGCCAATGCTCCTAGTTAAAAAGAAAGACGGCTCTACGAGGCTATGTATAGACTATAGAGCACTTAATAAGGTAACTATCAAAAATAGGTTTCCAATGCCTAGATTGGAAGATCTATTTGATCAGTTACATCCAGCTAGGTATTTTACCAAGCTTGACCTTAGATCAGGATATCATCAAATTAGGATTAGGGAAGAGGATGTCCCTAAAATTGCATTTAGGACTAGATATGGGCACTATGAGTTTTTGGTGATGCCTTTTGGTCTCAACAATGCTCCTTCCACTTTCATGAAGCTCATGAATAGTGTTTTACGGCCCTTTCTAGGACACTTTGTAGTAGACTTCTTGGATGACATTCTGATCTATAGTGCATTGGAAGAGGAGCACTTGGAACACTTAAGAAAGGTATTTGAAGTGCTAAGGGAAAATTCACTCTTTGCTAAGGAGTCAAAGTGTGAATTTTTCAAGACAGAGGTTAGATACCTTGGGCATATAGTCTCCCAGAATGGAATCCAGATGGATCCTGAAAAAGTAAGGGCTATTATGGAATGACCACATCGAAGGAACTTGGAAGAGCTTCAAATCTTCCTAGGTTTATCAGGTTTCTATCAAAGATTCATTAAGAATTATACCAAAATTGTTGTCCCGATCACGGAACAACTTAAAGGAAAAGGGAAAGCCTTTCATTGGGGAGGCACATAGAAGCAAAGTATGGAGAAATTCAAAGTAGCAATTCCTACAGCTCCACTTTTACATATAGCAGATCCCAACAAACCATTTTTGGTTGAGACTGACGCAAGTGATTTTGCTATAGGAGCGATTCTTGTTCCGGATGGTCGACCAATAGCTTTTGAGAGTAAGAAACTAGAACCGGCTCAGAAGAATTACTCCATCTATGAGAAAGAGTTGTATGCAATTGTCCATGCTTTGAAAAACTGGCGTCATTATTTATATGGTGCGAAAGTCACGATAGTGTTTGATCAAGAGAGCAATAAGTGGCTCTCTAATCCAATAGACCTTAAAGGTCGGAAGGCCCGATGGGCAGAGATCCTTCATGAGTTTGATTATGAGCTTAGGTATAGAAAGGGATAGTTTAATGTAGTGGCTGATTCGCTTAGCCGCATGCCTATGCTCAATGGACTGAGCTTTACTCAGATCACTAGTGAGCGACTTGAGTCCATTAGAGGAAAGTGTAGGCTTGATCTTGCATATTCCGAGATTTGGGGAGCCATAGAGAATGGTGATCGTGATATACGGGTTTCCAGTGAGGAAGGAGTATCGACGGGTACTCAAGAAGGATTCAATTGGATGAATTACAGTGTCCATGATGGATATCTGTTATATAAAGGTAAAGTGTGTCCCTAGAGATTCTGAGATGAGATGGCATATTTTGTATGAGTGTCATGACACACCTAGTGCGGGACACCCAGGAGTTAACAAGACTTATGATCTTGTTAAGAGGCAGTTTTATTGGGCTGGACTTCATAAGGACGTCCTAGAGTATGTGCTTAAGTGCACCAAATGCGAGGTGAACAAAGCTGAGAGATTGAGGATTGGAGAACTACTCCACCCATTGGATATGCCTAATGGGAAGTGGGAGAGTATATCCATGGACTTTATAGTCGGATTACTCAAGACACAAAGAGGGCATGACTCGGTTGGGTAATTGTGGATAGGTTAACCAAAATGGCTAGGTTTATTTCGACACGTACTATAGTGAAGACACCAGAGTTGGCTACGCTCTTTGTAGAGAACCTATCCCGGTTATATGGTCTTCCTTTAGACATAGTTTCTAATTGGGATAGGAAGTTTACTAGCTACTTTTGGAGAGCGGTCTTCAAAAGGTTGGACACGAAACTTAGCATGAGTACGGCCGAGCATCCACAGTCGGATGGGCAAACAGAGAGAGTTAACCAAATCCTAGAGGATATGCTTCGAGCATATGTGAATGAAAGGCAAACTATTTGGGAAGAGTTTACCTATAGTAGAGTTTGCATATAATAGTGCCAAGCACTCTTCCACTAGGCATAGTCCATTTATGCTTATGTATGGGTTTCAACCAAGAGCTCCTTATGTAGTAGGATTGCAGAATGAAAAAGTTCAAGTTGCAAAGGACTTTTTGGAAGAGATGAACGATATGCTTAGGCTCGCTAAGGACAGCATTTGGAGAGCTCAGGGTAGAGCTAGAGCCTATGCGGACCCTCAAAGGAGAGACATCAACTTGGAGATAGGAGAGCAAGTTCCATCTAGATCTGAAACCATGAAGACTGGACCCTATCCAAAATTACCTCCTAGGTATTGTGGATCTTTCCAAATACTTAAGAGAATAGGAAAGATGGCTTACTAGCTCCAACTTCCGGAGAATAGTCAAATCCATCCAGTTTTTCATGTTATTCGACGTAAGAAAAGGCTGGGTGAATCTGACAACGTCATTCTAGATAGTGAGGTAGTAGAGCCTATTTCTCTTCAATCTATTCCACATGACCCTGAGAGCATACTATGCACTCAAGAAAAACGGACTAGAAGTCACTTATATAAAGAGTGTATAGTAAAGTGGAAAGATAGTTCAGAAGATAGTGCCACATGGGAGCGCGTTAGCACCCTTCAGAGACGGTTTCCCAATTTTAGATTACTTTCCCAAGGGTCTTCTTAAAGGAAAGGATACGGGGAAATAACACGGAGATATGACCATGTATTGCTATACATGGGGATATAGTGGGAGTGGTGGTTCTTTTATTTCTCTCTTTTTGTTAGACCTTCCAATACCATTTTTGAGGACAAAAATGGATTCAAGGGGAAGGAAATGTCATATGGAGTATTATATTGAAGTAATGATTTGGAGGTGAGGACCTCCCCTTATGCATTATGAGTATGATACTCACATGAGTGCCAAGTGGCACTCATATGAGATGCTTAGTATATTTTCCTATTATGGAGATGGAAGAGAGAGAGAGACAATAAGGACTCCATGCGGCTGGGCGGCGAAGACATTGGAAGTCTCCGTATGTGTTTTGAGAGAAGAGAGCGTACGAGCTTCTGTGACCTCACAAAAATGAGGGGATTCCTCAGGAGTACATACAACAGGTTCGACCATTGGGCAAGGTGGAACAAGTCAAATTAGAAGTACAATGGTCTATGCTTGTGCTCAACTTTATGGTCCTTTGACTTTCACACCTAGAAGCTTTCCATTGCTCATCAAATGGCCTTGGCTCCGATACGCTAAAGTTATCTAGGCATAGGGCGGAGCAAAGGTCCACATATATGCCATATATTCCAAAATATGAAGTACATGAATATTACAAAGACGCATAAAATATGTATATAAATGCCCTTGTTGTTTCCTTTCTTCATAAACTCACAATCTCCATAACATGAAGTTGATCTCGTCCAAAGAAAGTCAATTTAGGGAGTGAGGAGGAAGCTAAGCCTATTTTATTGGTTGCATAGTTAGGGGAGGAATGAATAGCACATAAGTATGAACATTCATAGCTCATATGCTCTTCAAGAATATTCTTTCACAAAGTGCTATATCTGGTAGAATCGTAATAATATTGTCATAGGAAGTGTTTATAAAATGTAGCTCACTAGATTTATAGGACTAGCGTTGCTCATTCCTCAACCAAACCCCCCCCTCCCCCCCGGGCCGCCTCCCTCCTCCCCCCCGGAGGAAAAAAAGAAAACAAAAAACAAAAACTACATACCCCTTTGACTAGAGGCCAATAACTCTACTTAGTATTCTCTACAAGATTCTTGCCAAGGCATTGGCCATTCAAATGCAAGCCTCATCAATATGCTATAATCCAATGATACTATGGATTTTTAAATGGAAGGTCCATTTATGATAACATCCATGGTTATTTTCAAGCGCGTATGGAAAAAATACCAGATGTATGAAAACGTATGCGTATGATTGGAGTATGGAATTTTTTGTACCTTAAATTTTTCTCTCCTCTCATTGATTTCAGTTGAGGACAATTTCATAGCAATTTCACATTGTTTTTATACGAATTCACTCTCATATGCTCTCCTCCATGATACCCATACATATGTACTACACCCTAAGCTATAGTAGCCAAGAAAATTCTAATCTTTAATACTATATTATTGTATATATAATACTTAAATTTATCAATATTTTTTATGCTAGAAGTATGATATCACGTATGATATTTTTGAAAAGATTCCATACTTTTTTCATACTTCCGTACCTGTATGCGTTTGCCGTATGGTTCCCGTATGGAAAAACTGCGATAACATTTTTGGAAGTCGTGCTTGCTTTAGAGTAAATATTTTCTCATTCCATAAACTCAGTATTCATTCAGGTTTACTTCACTAAGTCTTTCGACATGATGTTTTGGGATTTCATTGCATCACACTTGAAACGGATTTCGAAACAAGTTGCAGGCTATATTTCGTTGCTTATTCAGGATGCATACACATCACTCCTCATTCATGGTCACCTCTCTCACCCTATCATATTCTTTCGTGAAGTTCAACAAGGATGTTCGGTCAGTCCATTGTTATTTGCAATTGCTTCTTACCCCTTGCATTGCCTTCTCGAAGACACCATCATGAAGAGCTTGCTGCACAACCTCAACGTAGAAGGACACAACTGGTTAAGTTTTTATTTGTAGACGATATTCTTGTTCTTGAAAGCAATCGAGCAATCCATCACTTGATGCTCCAACATTTGCAACTTTACGGAGAGGCCTTGGGAGTCGGGACTCTATGTGAGCAATCTAAAATCCAAGCCCATTGTATTGGCAATGCATGATTTCAACTCACTACCATCATCTAGACGAGTACATAAAGGAAAAATATTTTGCCACCTCATGTAACCATTAGGAATATGTATCACAAATCGTCAACAGATGAATTGGGACTTGGAAAGAGTATTCACAAAGATTTCAAAGTGGAGACCATGTGAATAACCTTTTCTCTGCTGAATCGGTATTTTGCAAAGTATCTCGCAACCTTATATTATGTATTTCATGCTTTTGTTGGGTCGGAACAAATCCTCATTTAGGCTCTTTAGGTTAGCAATCAAATCCTTTGCATGACAAAAACGGTCCGCTGGTGAGTCTCTCTTGCATGGTCTTTTGTAACACAACCTCATAAAAATGAAAGACAAGGTTTTCTTGACTTGCTACTTCACTCATTGGTCTCTCTCTTTCGATGTGATGATGGGGGATTGATACAATGCTTTAGTTGCAACTTACTATAATCAGCTTCATGTTTCCCCTAATATTTTTGCTACTTGCAACGAACAATGGGTGTTGGATAAATCAAATTTGTGGTGGTTGATGGGATGAAGATTTTTTGTAGTTTGAAGACGTGCTTTGATACCAAATTGTTAGCTCAAGAGACAAGAGAGATACAAGTATACACACCAAGAAAACACATATATAGAAGTGACGTATCAAAAATTTGATACGACTCAAGTCAATTATAAATGCTACAAGAGTATGTATGTAGTAAAACCCAAAACACTATACTACCGCTATTCATTATAGCCAAAGAGAGCCTTCCAAGGGTGTTGATGAAGAGGCTTAAGGTGTAGAGGATCTGTAGAGGTTAAGGAGTACTCCCCAAACTTCTCCTCCCAATTGTGTGAGAAAAGAACCACACAAACATACACACATAAGCTGACTCCAAGGGCTCTCCAAGAGTATGAGGCTGCACTCTTTCACAAGATAGAGCAATCTTGGATGTTGAGAATTGATACTTCAAGTATATGATGGGTACTTAAAATAATTGAAGAGGCGAACAAATCATTATAGAAATTATTAAGAAAATAAAAACTGCTTTCTTGGCTTTATTTTTTCTAAAACCTCAAATAGTCAAAAATCCATGACACTACCAAATCTCTAATGCTGCAAATGATGAATGGGAGTCAGAAAGCTAAATTCATAGGAAATATTCTCCTTAATCATTAGCACGAGTCCTTTCGCCATAGCCCTATATGTCTACATTCCTAACAAATGTGCCTCATGGTTTCTTTCTGTGCATCCCAATTGGGTAGGGAACTCTAGAGTAGAATGACATCCTTAGGCCTACAACCATTGTTCTTCATCCATAGGGAGGTCCAATTAGTACAACAAAAGGTCAACACACATGGAGCAAGCCCTAATTGCTCAAAGAGTCTTGAATTCGCATAAGAAATTCAACTCTAAGCCCTTTTTTCTCTTTTCTACTTCCTACTACCTTGCTCAAATTTTCCAGTGAACTCTAATCAAAATGATCAAGTATGTCCAACAAAGTCAAACTGGCAACAGAGTGGTCAAACCTAGTCAAAGGAAACACTAGACCACAAAGAAAGATACAATTTTTGAGAATCTGGAGATTTTACACATTAAATTTTAGATTTTAGAGCTTTTGTTTATTTCTTAGTCATTGGTTAGTGCATGTTAGTTTGCTCCCAAGGTTTCTAATTAAGTCCTATTGTTTTTTAGAGCCTATTTACACTCCATCCAAAAGAAGTAATGGAAGATCATGACCCATCCACATTCCTAAGTATTCTATCGAGTGATGTAAAGATTCAGGGAGCCTTTAACAACCCATATTGGAGATTGCTGGATAAAAATCTTTTGACTCCAATAGTTGTTTGGGACTATGTGACTAGTGAAGTTCCACGTCCTCATGGACCTAGACCTTCAGCTATATGAAAAGAAGAAGAAGAAGAAGAAGAAGAAGAAGAAGAAGAAGAAGAAGAAGAAGAAGAAGAGGAGGAGGAGGAGGAGGAGGAGGAGGAGGAGGAGGAGGAGGAGGAGGAGGAGGAAGAAGAAGAAGAAGAAGAAGAAGAAGAAGAAGAAGAAGAAGAAGAAGAAGAAGAAGAAGAAGAAGAAGAAGAAGAAGAAGAAGAAGAAGAAGAAGAAGAAGAAGAAGAAGAAGAAGAAGAAGAAGAAGAAGAAGAAGAAGAGAAGCAACTAGAGAGATGAAGCTTCTACTTCCACTTCATGCACACAAACCCATGTAGATCTACCCAAGTTATTGGTGGCCAAGCTTCTCACGATCAACAAAGATGGGAGGAGATGTCCAGGCATTGGCTCTCGTAACTCTTTTGAGACAAGAGATTTGCGATTCTTTATGTACGTCCTTGCACAATATCTAAAGAAGCCTGGAATGGACAGGATCTCTTCTACTCATCCAATATTTGATTGAAAACAATATTTGAAGATACAAGTACACGACCTTAGGGTGAATGTAGTTCTATGTAAGAACACCTAACTAGAATTCAAGACTTAGCAAATAATATAGATGTTACTATTGATGCCAATGATCTTGTGGCCATAACTTTAAACAATTTATCTAGAACTTAAATCTCCTTCTTTATAACATTTTCCATAACTGACTTTATAGTGACTTTTAAAAAATCGGGACTTTTATTTAAGGCTATGGTAGAAAAGAAGATAGGAAAGTATATTTAGACATTAAGGCTCGATGGAGGAGGTGAATACATGCCAAATGAGTTCAACAACTTTCTTAAAAGTCATGGAATTCGATGTCAGTTTTCATGTAGGTACACACCGCCACAGAATGGCGTTGCTAAACACAAAAATAGACATATTGCAGAAATAGTGAGAGAATCGATGGCTGAGAAGAATATGCCTCATTCTTATTGGGAAGAAGCTGTGCCTATTGTTGTATACATCATGAACAGAAAGCCACCTGCTTCCGTACATCAAGTTAAACCTGAAGAGAAGTTTACAGGTAAAAAGTCAAACTTATCACATATGAAAATATTTGCTTGTATTGCATATGTACATGTTATAGACGAGTTAAGGACAAAGCTTGATCCAAAATGAGAAAAATGTATCTTCATTGGGTACTCCCTTGAGCAAAAGGGATATAAATGTTATAACCACTCGCACGATAGGTGAAGGTAAAAAGAGATGTCGTGTTTGATGAAATGTCAAGCTTCTATGCAGATGTCAAAGATGGAATTAATCTTGAACCAAAGGACAAAGAAAATGGTGAAAAATCAAGTATAAAATCTCAAGTTTTGAGTGGACCAGATGCATCACCAAGCAATAGTTCCAACTCGAATCCATGGAGTGGAAGATTGTGTGGGAATTTCAGTCTAGCAAATTCATCAAATACATCCAAGAAAGGTAAAGAAAAGCTTTCTGCTGGTAGGAAAACATCTACAGGTTTTGAAGACATTGATGGAGATTTAAGCAGCTCAGAAAAGAGCCTTGATGAGGAACTTGGATTGCCCTCTGTGAAGACTCCAAGAGCAAGAAAGGCACATGTAGATGATACAAGGAGAAGTGACCTATGACTAAGAAGATCTGGAAGGATGCGAAATTTAATGAAATGACTGATGTATGACAGTTACATGGCTTGTCATTACATGACCAAGGTAATGCAAGATGTTAAACCTTTTTGTATTGAAGATGCAATTGGAAAAAAGCTATGGATGAGGAGATGGCTTCACTTTATGGAAACGAAACATGGAAGCTGGCTCCATTGCCGCAAGGAAAGAAACCCATAGGCTAGAAGTGGGTTTACAAGACAATGCTAATGGTAGCATAAGCAGGTATAAAGCACGATTGGTACCAAAAGGATATGCACAAGCATATGGCATTGATTATGAGGAAACGTTCAGCCCTATAGCTAAAATGTCTACTGTTAGAGTACTTGTTGCATTAGCTACAGCAAAAGGATGGACTTAGCATCACATGGTGTGAAAAATGCTTTCTTACATGGTGAGTTATAGGAAGAAGTATACATGGACCAGCCACAAGGATATGAGGATTCAAAGCATCGAGAATATGTTTGCACATTGCAAAAGGCTTTGTATTGGCTTAAACAAGCCCATCGTGCTTGGCATGCAAGGATTGCTGATTACTTAACCACCATTGGGTTTTCTATGTGTGATGCAGATCATTCACTATGTGCAAGGAAGGATGATGATGACATCACGATTCTGGCTATTTATGTTGATGACTTGATTGTAGGTGGTGATAATGAAAAAAGCATTAAAGAGGTAAAGCAACTCCTTATGCAGGAATTCGACATGAAAGATCGTTGTGTGTTGCACTATTCCTTGGGCATTGAGTTTATACATACAGAAACAGGTATCTGGATGTCACAAAGGCAATATGCGTTGAGTATGCTGCAAAAGTATGGTATGGCTGATTGTAAGCGAATTTTTATGCCATTAGATCAGAATTTGAAGTTGAATACCACATGAGGTGAAGCATTGGAAAATGCTACTATGTACATGAAAATTGTGGGAAGTTTGATATATCTCACAA
>CM035418.1:94884127-94886627 GCA_020310875.1 Ceratopteris richardii
AGAGAGAGAGAGAGAGAGAGAGAGAGAGAGAGAGAGAGAGAGAGAGAGAGAGAGAGAGAGAGAGAGAGAGAGAGAGAGAGAGAGAGAGAGAGAGAGAGAGAGAGAGAGAGAGAGAGAGAGAGAGAGAGAGAGAGAGAGAGAGAGAGAGAGAGAGAGAGAGAGAGAGTCATATTAACGTCTTCTGGAGGCCAAACTTGGCCTATGAGACAAAAGGCATGTACAAGTGTAGTAACCTATGAGAGAAAGAAAGAAAGAAAGTCATATTAACGTCTTCTGGAGGCCAAACTTGGCCTATGAGACAAAAACCATGTACAAGTGTAGTAACCCTGTGTAGAAGATAAAATGAAATAAAAGGTATATCGCTACACAAAGCTATATAGGGCTGGAAAAGGCTGGGGAGACGTGGCTCTGACTCTGCAGATAGTGGCCACCTAATACATGGGGGAAAAAATGTGAGTAAAACGCCCTAGCGACAAGTGATGGGTGGAGGTGGGTGTAGTATGTGGTACATCGGTGGTGGTCTGAGTGCCTCCTGAAGGAAGACCACCCAGGGGGTGGTGGTACGCCTATGCTCCATCATGTGGTCGTAGGCAATCCTGATGCGTGAGACATCCTCCTGATATAGTGGTGGGAGAGAGAGAGAGAGAGAGAGAGAGAGAGAGAGAGAGAGAGAGAGAGAGAGAGAGAGAGAGAGAGAGAGAGAGAGAGAGAGAGAGAGAGAGAGAGAGAGAGAGAGAGAGAGAGAGAGAGAGAGAGAGAGAGAGAGAGAGAGAGAGAGAGAGAGAGAGAGAGAGAGAGAGAGAGAGAGAGAGAGAGAGAGAGAGGAGGGAGGGAGGGAGGGAGGGAGGGAGGGAGGGAGGGAGGGAGGGAGGGAGGGAGGGAGGGAGGGAGGGACTTTTTAACGTCTATTAGAGGCCAAAATCAGTCTATGAGACAAAACATATACACTAGTATGATCCAATCCAGTGTGATCCGAAAAGGAAAATAAAGTGTGAGTACAAAACAGAGTATAAAAGGAGTGGATAATAGCTGGCGTCGAGGGTGTGGAGTGCTATGGGTATGCACTCTATATGCTCAATAGGTGAGATATAAATATGATATGCATAGGGAGGGGAGGCTCGGTGGTGTCATAACCCTCAAAATGCCTGGAGTGGGTGTAGGATATAATTCATCGGTGGGTAAGGCATTGTGGCGATCCTCAAAATGCTTTGCACGTCGAGATCGGTTGGGGTGTGCTGCTGACGTCTCCGTATCTCCATGTCATGGCATGCGTGAATGGCCTGAATCTCTCTCTGGTGGGGACGGGCTCTCCGGACTGAGGGTCTCGGTCCTCGGCGCTGTCGTCTAAGCTCCTGTGCTCTCTGTAATCTTGCGTCGAGCTTGGTCCTCGGGTTGCTGCGGGTCTGAAAAAATCTGTAATATGAGTCTGGGGGGGCCGGGTGTATCTCCATCCGCTGGAGAAGTGAGGCACGACGGCACTGGAGCTCTACTAGGAGACGACCTAGAGGATGCTGGTCCTCTGTCTCCAATAAAGCCCTGAGCTCTCTCGGCCCCCTGAAGAGCTGTGGGTAGCGATCTCTGATATCCTCATATGCCTGGGATCTACATGTGTAGTGCTCCTCGTCCTCCACCTCCTCTCGGCATATCCTGCATAATCTCTCGTCCTTGGGGGTATGTGTCGCTCGCCCAACCTCAATCTTGAGCTGGTGTGATGATACTCTGAGCTGCCCAATGGCCACTCTCTCTGCTGGTGCCATGTATGTATCCATGTATCGTGGTCTTTGGATAAAACCATCTGCTCTCACTGTCAGGAAGTGCTCTCTGTAGTGTTGCCTCTTTGTGGGAAGAGGCTCCCGTGGTGCTATCCATGTCTCCATGACGTGTATCTGTAGTAGATCCTGACGGATGATCCTGTTCCTCTCCAAACGAGAGAGAGTAATGTAGGGGGAAGAGAGATCATGCTGAAAAAGGGGGGAGATCGGTAATGCTCATGCCATGGCCTGCCAACCATCGGTAGGTCTGTGCATACCATACTCTCTCATGCCCTGACTTTGCCAAATGTCTAGTGCTCTCAAATGCAAGCATGGTGAGTCGACTGGTGGGGGGCTCTCTAACTCTCAGGATAAAGGTCACCAGCTGAAAGAGGGCCTTCACTAGCATCGGTGGTGTGTCAAGCTCGGCTCGTATAATGTCATGTGGATCCGAGGGCTTACTGCGGAGCAACCGTGAGATCATGGTGACCTCGGGCCTCTCAATCTGCATCCACATCGCCTCCTTGATTCTTGGTGCCCATACTGCCGTTGCGTACATCAATGCGGGTGTGACTAGAGTATCAAAGAGCCACCCCTTAATCTGGAGCTCTTGAAAATGTGCCTGAAAGCAGCGTGTCTCCAATTTAGCAAGCGCCGCATAGCCTGGCATCAATCTATCTCTCGCTGCGTGTGCCATGGAGAATACCCCTGTGCTGCCCGAGAAGGTGACACCTTAGTAGACGTTGGAG